>JAZHYW010000814.1:0-160930 GCA_037355805.1 Ixodes ricinus
GCTCGATGGCGTGGGCGTAGCATTCAGCATTTGGGTGCAGTCCTGCGATGGCTGCTGCTCCATCCCCTGTCTGGGCTGGCCTCAAGTGGTTAAATTTCTCTGGCGATTTTAGGCCCGGGTTTTCATGCATGGCGGTCTGAAATTGCTCCCAGAAGGGCTGCCAATTTCTTCGGTGTCCATTAAACTTGATGAGCTCTAATTTGGAAAGCTTGATCTTTGATGACACCTTTCTTGCTTCCCGCTCTTCGCTCGGTTGCCCGCTTGTTTGTTGGCTGTCGTCCGGTCTCTTCACTTTCCTTTTGAGCTTCGCTAGGCACGTGACGATCTTGTCAGAATAATCAATCACTTGCGTAAATTCTGCTTCTGCGTCTTTTTCGGAAATCAACGACTCGATCGCGGCATCTACGTGGTAAAGTTGGTCCCGAGCGAGGCTTAGACATTCGATCAAAATACCGAGATCATCGATGGTCGGCGTTGCTGATTGTAATAAATCCTGTGCGTCGCTGAGAAGCCTCGTTACTTGCGTTAGATGCATTTTTCGTTTTTTGGTGAGGACATCCATTGCCGTTCAGTCCTGGCTTGCAGTGCTGCTTGCTTGTGTCGGTCTATCGTAGATGTTGCCGTTGATTACCAGGTTTCGCTCGTTCAGTCGTTACGTTCCCTTCTCTGTCTGCTGTCGATTCGATCACATGTTGCTCGACGGCTTCATTTGCAGTGCAGTAGTTTCTCTCGCGGGTTTCGGCACCAATTATTTTGTTGAGAGAATTGTTGTTCTTTGCGTTCAGATATGCCGATTCATTTGAACAAAACCCAACACTTTTATTTTAAACTACACACACCACACACGTTCTAAACAGACGAGCCACTTTCTCCCACTCCGGTCGCTTGCGTTCCAGCTTTCGTTCTGTCCGTCTCCACTTTTCCAGCTGTTGATCTTCGCAGCTGCATCCGGCCGCTCCGGGTACGAAGTTCACAGCTCGGTCCCCGCGCGCGATCGCCTCCGCCGAGGCAAGCCGTGGTGTCAAATTCAGCTCGCTCCTCGCGTGCATCCTCTCCGCAGAGGGAATCCGATGCCGTTCTCCGGAAGTTCCAACAACGACACCACGGAGGACGGCAAGTAAGAGGCCGAATACGACGACAAATATAACGTCATGTACAGTGGAAAGTACGACTTCCCCGAGAGAGTCAACTACAAACACTTGGGCAGCTCAGGGCGAGTAGTGAAATATAAAGCAGCTTCAAAGCGATAGCCATTAGCCACGCGACGTGCAGTGCGTGCCACGCGACAAGTTCGAAGGTGCGAGTGAAGCCAATGAGCGCAGGTTAGAGTTTAAGATCACGGACGCTTTGCAAGGCTTGCACTACCGCCAATCGTGCTCATGCATACTGCTCTAGGTAAATTGAAAAGAAATACGCCATCTAGAAAATAAGGCATGTACATCCTCCCCCTGCCCCCAACCCACACGCGTCATAACTAGTAGAATCGTGCTAGCTCCCTGGACCCCGCCAGCGTTGCCACCACGCGTCTTGCAGCGTCTTACAAATAGTGGGACGCTGGTACAGGGCACGCAGGACGCGCGCCATTGCCGCTTTGCAGCGGAATATGATTCAGCTTCATCGTGTTTAGAGTTTGGGATGGGTCGGGCATCTACCAAGGATGACGTCGTGTGCATGCCTTATTTTCTAAGTAATATTGTTACTCAACACGTTACTCAAAATAGCAATCAAATACAATTACAATTCTCAATTAGTAAAAGGAAAAGCAACTGGACGTTATTTGAAAAAGTAACAGTTACTTTTCTAATTATTTCATATTTTTAAAACGGCATATATTTTCTGCCGGTTCGAAAACCAGCATATTATGCTGTCCTTTCTTGGACTGCATTCACCGGATTACAAAACACTCACATTCTGAATACACCACCTTTTGTAGACCGTCCTTCTGTCAGGCACTTGGTCGAGAATTTATTTGGACGAAGATTGATGTGGAATCGACGGGCACTATTAGAAAACGGATGAAAATTAAGCTAAGGCTACAAGTAATTTTATTAATTACAAAAGCAATCGGTTTACTCTACTGATTTCTCCTCATAATACTATCAAAAACAATAACAAAATTGCTCTAAAATTTATTTGATTACAATAATTACAACTTCAAGAGTTTAAAATCAGACATCAAAACAAAGTAGTTTTCTCGCAAACACGCCGTTCCATATCTTACTGTTGTAGAAAGGTTCATACAAACGGTTTCCAGCTGTTCGCTACGATGAGAAATCTTGATGTTGGTGAGTGCACTTGCCCTTTAGGAAGCGATACATAAATTTTGTTTGTATGACATTACCCAGAAAGCTCGATGCCTGAAAAATATATACTGTTAACTAATTTATCGTCTAAATTATCATGGACATTTAAATTACGTTTCCACGTCGAGGTGCCGCATGGCCTGAGATCGGTGACAGTTTATATTCGATTACAGGCGAAGCCGTCCAGTGTTCATTTGGCACCGAATTATAATCCCACTGAATGAAGAGCCTCTAACACGCGCTCCCTGCTTTCCAACAAGCTCTGGCTGTGTTTTCGACCAAGTGGAAACAAAGACAAAAATCTCTCGCTCGAAACTTGCAATGGGTATATAAATGAGATGTCTTAAGGTAAATTCGTTGCTGAATCTGTGATGCCGTCTGTGTGTGTTTGTTTATCTGATTTAAAACACTGGGTTCTTAACTTGTCACAGCCTGTAACGTTACTTTTTTTTGTCATACCACACGAAAATCAGGCTTCCGCGCAAATCTAATAAGATGTGTGCGCAATTAAACGAACTGCACCTCAGTTAGGTAGAATTATAACCTATACGTTGAAATAGAGTCAGTGTCCTTGTGGAATAATAAATATATGAATATGATTAACTTTAATTTTAATACAGGTAAATAGAGAAAAAACGCTGGGCGGTATTACCTGAGAAATGATAAAAAATTAATCATGCTTTTTATTGCTAAATATGTTTTATATATATTTTATTTAAAGCCCTACGAGTAATATGTGCTTTTCCGTAAAGAAATATTGTTCTAACGACAATTTGTTTACCCGTAAACTAAAAATCAAATCCCAATTAATGAATTGAGACCTATTAAAATAGAAACCTAAAATTTCTTCCTTAGCCATGAGAATCGAAAAGTGCGACAGGACTTATTCTTACACGAAAAGGGATTTGTATGTGCAAGAGAAATGACGTGTCGCTACGTCTACGCTTTCGACTGCTGGGCACGCGTTGCCTCGTACCCCGAACGGATTTCGAAGAGTTAGAAACAAGTTGGGATTAATCACATTTTCATCTTTTTAGCATGTGCATATATTTAGAGCTCCGCATTTAGGCGCCCGTTTCCGGGTTGAGCGGCGTGGCCGTCGCCGTCACCATCTGCGTAATGGCGCGTTGCATTATGGAACGTTTGTTGTAATGATATCACACGTAACGTCACGTGTGACGTAACGAGTGTAAAATATCTACGGAAAATTTCACAGGAGACTTTCCGCCAAATTTAGGAAGAAACGTTTTTCGCTAAATTTAGTCAGGAAATTGTCCCGCTAAATTTAGCGGTGAATATTTTCCGCTAAGTTGATAGAAAAATTTTCCCGCTAATTTTAGCGGAAAAAGTTTAGACCAAATTAAGCGCGAAAGTTTTACCCTCGTGACGTCACAAGCAATGTCACGTGTGACATCACGTTACGTAACACGTGACGCCACTTAACCCTCGAACAACTTTTTGCTAAATTTAGCGTGAAAATGATTACCCTCGTGACGTCACGTGAATGAATGTAACGTCACGTGAGATTTAGCGGAAACATTTTTGCAGTAAATTTAGCGGGATATTGACGTCACGTTACCTCAAAACCAATTCAGTTTCCCCGTTAAATTTAGTTGGAAAGTTTAGCTAAATTTCCCGCTAAATTTAGCGGCAAAATGTTGGTAAATTCCCGCTAAACTTAGCTTAAATATTTTCTATCTAAATATAGCGGAGAAATGTTTTCTGAATTTAGCGGAAATTTATCAAAAATTTTCCGCTAAATGGGAGGGGGCAGGAGAAGAGGAGAGGAGGGTACGAAGGGGGAGAAGGGAGAGAATATCCAGTTCTTCTACTCAAGAGCTGCCCTCTAATTCGGCGTTACAGTGAATTGCAAACAAATTTCATTTTTATTGACAAAAAAATGTTCTCGAAAAACTTAACATGCACAACACCTGCCTTTGAATTCTTGATCTAACCCAAGACCGGAAAAAAACCAAATAAACGAACACACGCAGAAGGCATCAAAAAATCAGCAAAGAATTTTTTGTTCTACATCTCCTTTATAAAAGCATAAAAAACCCGTTCAGCGGTCGCAAACAGCTAGAATTATATCAAAGTCGATCATAACATTTCGTTTACTTAGCAAGCAGATATATTTTCCCAACCAAACCAAAACATGATCGACTTTAACCGGCTACTATGTCATTGGGAGAATTCCAAAAGTAATTGTGACATTAATTTTTTTTCTATTGAGGATTATATGGAGCTGTAGGGTCTGTGCTGATGAGTCAAAATGGAGAACGAAAGAAAGTTTGTTTCATCGTTCAGCACGTGAAACATCTTATATTTCTTGTGTTGCAACGTAGGAGTAGAGTTACATATAAAAGCAAAGGGATTTTTACACGGTAAAACATAATTCTAGCGAGTGCATACGGGTGATAGGGTAGAAGCATAGAAATAATCACCGAGAACACCGTTTGTTCCTTTCATAAACTCGATTTGCGCATTTTGACGAAGCTAGACGTCTTGGTTATTTTTGGAAGAGCAAATTTGTATAGGTAAAAACTTCAAGCCTCTTCGAAATGTCAATAGAGATTGTAGAAAAAATTACCAAGGTATTGTCTTTTGAAACGTCTTCAAAATTCAGATAAGGTTTCGCTTTCTGCTTTCTTCGATAGGCTTCGAACGTCGTCTTCAGGTTTATATTTGAATAAAACAAAGAGTGACCCAAATAGTTCGGTAATTGTTTGTATTTAGATACAAACTGCTTCAATTCGGAAACTGCTTGTAACCGTTGTCATAACAACGCCTAAAAAATTAACACAGTCTTTGAAGCATAGTGTTTTTTTTTGTTTTTTTGGGGGGGGGGGTTGGGGTTAATTGCCAGTAAGCCGACGTGCCCCAGCTGCACTGGACCCGTAAATTTACAAAACACACGGAACATTATTTTGTGTTATCAAGTGAAAGTCTTGTTATGGGGGCCTTATCAAAAAGACTGAAGGTCGTGCAGGCCAAACACCACCCGACTGTTCTTCAGCAAAGAGTGTCGGCGAAGGCTTGGTATAATATTGTTCTGCTAGGCATGTGCTGTGAATTGGAACTTACATTAAAACACACTATTTATAGAGTAGCCAGATAAAATTCCTAACGACGCCAATTTGATCAAATCTAAACTGGTATTTAACGAAATTGGAGTAATTGTTTACTCAATATTTACGTCTTCCAAAATTTCTTGGCACGACCAATATTTATCGAGTGGCGGATGCTTCGCGAAACATAAGTATAGAAGTAAATTAGTATCTGGTAGCCGTATAGAATAAAATCTTGCATACGTAAGCATGTCATCACAATCACGTTTGATCAGGCGTGTAATGACATTACGGTTGAATGTCGTTTTCAAGTTTGTGGGGCTTTAATATTGAGTTCAATTAAGAAAAAAAGAGACGGTTTCGAAAGAATTTGTTTTTGCTGACCTGACGTTTGAGCCAATCTTTATTTCATGCATCTATCCCAGTCTCTGGATCCTAGAACAAGATTCGCATCGGAACATGTTTTGACTAATGACGTTGTTTTAAACCTGGCAGATGAGGGAAATTGTGCATGACTAAATGCTTTCCAGTCCTTGTTCATCTCAATTTCTAGCGTGTCTGAAACATTGCTATTACTGAGTGGATCTTAAGGAACAAGAGCACAAAAATATGCTACCTATGAGAACCCAGCAGCAAATCCTGACGGCAGAGGAAAGCGACATTCTCTCAGAGTCTCTCGGCGTTGCCGCTAAGTGACGTTCGCATAAGTAAAATCGTTAGTTGTATTATGAAAAAATAATATTTTGCTTTCTTAAATAAAATATTACCTTCAATTCTGCGCGTGCTGGTATAACCTGGGTTTTTTTATTGTGTGTTGTTTTCGTTTTATGTATATCAATACTGTTGCTTCATAAAGCAAGACCATACATAGACCATGACTCTTCGATTCAATACAGTAGTTTTAGAGCCAGCTAAAACAACCTTAAGTGTTGCCAATCTGTCGTTTTGGACCGCTGGTGGTCAAGTTTTTAACTAAAAAGAAAGTTTATTTACTTGGGGTCTGAAGTCTTAATAGAAGAATTTTTAGAGCAAAACACAACTGTTCTTGTTGAAAAATAATTTCGTCGGTGACCTAGAAATGTTGAACTTGAAAAAAAATACCGCCTGCCACTACCTCTCTGTTAGGTTTTTTTTTCGCACTGTAATACTTATAATACTAACACTATTTTGGCACATAAAATATTTCTTGTGGCTATAGCTTTTATTATGTACAGGTTTAGAGAGCCTGTTAGGTATTTTATTGCTGCGATTGTAAATATATATGAAGTTACACCTAGTACTGGTGTTACTTGCAAGGTAAACTATGGGGGGCGGTAATAAATATATGCATTTTCTCAACTCAATGTGTTATATTTTTCTTGAATAGAAGACTTTTGTGTTATTTGTTGAGTGATCGATATAAAAAGAGTAAAAGAAACGGACATAACTAATTTACAGAACAATATAATTTAGTTTCGTTTGCAAAAAGTTTATTCGTTCAGCTCAAAACATTGCTTGTAGTGTAGAAGGGTTAGGATTCTCTGCCTTTCGTTTAGCGTAATTGTATCACGGTAGGTTCAAAAACAATTTATGATGGTGGAATTTTGATAGCTAACAATGTTCGCATATATATAAATCAATTAGGGGGTTTGCGGCTTTCACCGAACGAGCATTGAAGTTGAAATATTACCACAATTGTTTTCACATAAGTTCGTCAGTAATTATATTGTGGTGCAATCAAATAATCCTAAAAATGTTGCCTCAGCAGCTTCTGGAATGGAAGACGTAACAGGCCCTACCAGTGTAGACACCGATATCCCGGAGGGCAATTACACGCTACTTTCACCAGTTGCCTCGCCGTGGACAACCTCAAGCACGTCAACCATTCCAATAACAGCAGTCAGTTCATCAACCCAAATACCGACAACAACCGCAGCGTCATCTACAACTCCAACTTCAACTACGAACCACCACTACAACCACCACTACAACCACAACGACAACAACAACACGTGAGCATGTTTGTGCGATTTCTGTGTATGTTGATTTAAATTTAGGCGCTCCCAGGTGACATATTTTAATACGTTTATGCCTGATGTGTTTTTTATGTTAATGCCATTATTTATCAGGTTTACCACAGCAATTGGGGTAATTTTCGTCATACATTTAAAAAAGAAAAATGTCAGCAAATAAAATAGGCGCCACTTTTTTCACATATGATGGCAGCAGTTCTTTCTAGTGAATGCGTTTTTTCGGTGCTAGAGGCGAAATGGTTTTGCGCATTCATCCTTCGGTTTCAAACGCAAGGCGAATTCATTATCAGTAATAAAGTTACCAACAGTCATCTATAATGTTTCCTAATGTATAGAGTTTCGAATTTAAGTAGCAATTGTGTAAATTTGTTTAGAAGACAGAAATAATTATTTTTAGAGGGCGGGATGGAACAAGTGAGAATATCTCGATCATTTAAGTTAAAGGAATATTTTTGAGGGAAAATGGACGAAACGTGGTGTCAGGTCAAATAAATTAGTTAGATGACTCGACGCCACGGTGGCACGTGAGCTGACATCGCGTGACGCCATGTCGTGTGACTTTAATTTATCGCGAAATTTAGTGGTTATAATAGACGTCATTGTGTCAAGATGTGTTGTCGCGTGACCCTATGCCAGAACATGTCCACTTGTCCTGACGTTTTGTGACGTGAATTCACGTGAAAACAACTCGACGTTAATGTTTGGCTTAAGGTTTCACGTAATATGACGTCGCGCGACTTCAGGTGACGTGAGAAAATTGACGTCGGAATTTCGCGTTCTCATTTCACATCATGTGACGCCAGGCGACATAACAGAATACCTGATATCACGGTCTCAAGTTGAGGTATCACGTGATTATCTGTCAGGACATCCTTTTCCCCCTTAAAGGTATATGTGAAAAGTACTGACGTGCGGACAATGTGAAACCTACCTGGTGTTCGCGGGTTTTGTTGGGAAGAATTTTATGCTTGTAAATATAGACCCCTCTTATTTGAAATTTAAATTGCAATAATAGGACACTCCCCCCCTCCCTGTATTCGAGAAATTTTGTTCGTCCCTACGCGATTTTTTAACTTAATTTTTCAAGACAATGAAGCAACGGGACATTGTGTCCCGTGACCTAAACATCAACAAATATTCTCTCTAAACTTAGCGCGGAAATTCACACCATGGGATTTACACTAATTATTAACAAAACTTTTGACACTTGACGAGAAAAGAGAAAAAACAGGAAGTATTAAATGCAGCAGCATTTTATGTAACAAATGATTATGCTTAAGTACTCAAGATTCAAAATCTACAAATACAAAAAAGCGAAGAAGGGAAAGAGAAAAGGTGAAAACAGCGTACGATAAACTATTTTCACAATGTCACATTATCTTTAAAAAAAGCAGGGGAGTTTTTTTTTCAATTTCTCCTCAACTAGCGTTTACTTTTACTTCTAATTGTTTGGGAACTTGAAGCCTACATAATAAGAAACGTTTCTCAAACAAAATTGAGCTCTGAGATTGTATTTTCCCATTGCCTCTCATCCCAGGCTCGGCGTTTTTGTCAATAATGCTCAAACATCACCAGCTCGTTTGCGCCCTAAACCTGTGTTAATTCACCCCAACTCATTTTGCTCGCTATTGTTTTAAATATAATTTTACGTTACTTGGCGTATACTATGTAATGATTCTCTCCTGGCGTTTCGCCCAGCTAAATCTACATCGTTGGGGTTTTTACGCCACCTCTTTTTATTCGAATTTTTCTTGTGCCCTTGCTGTTCAATATCGTTCGTACTGTTCTAGGGGGACTTACCCACGCAATAACTCAATGTAAAACTTCCGAAACCCAACACTGAAGACAACGAGACTAAGCAAGCGAGCTGGTTATTATAAGACTTTCTAGATCCGGAGATGGAAGTTTACAAAGAAGGACAAACACAAACGACTGAAACTCATCAACCACATTTTAATCACCTCAACTTCTTTTTATAAAGTCATCCCACCCTCGTGAACCCACCAAGTTTTCACGCGCCTCGACTCAGTATGTAAAGTTCAATTTGCAGCACCAATCCATGGGGCCGTTCTCCCTTCTCCGACCGAGGGTGGATTGGCTGAATAAAAGGCAGTTGTGGTGATTAAAATTGTAGTTGCTGAGTTTGAGACGTTTGTGTTTGTCGCTCTTTGTGAACTTCTGTCTCAGGTTGTAGAATATCTCACAACCCTGCGTTTTCCGGAACGCACAAAGTATTCATTCGTTAAAACGTCATTCTGAGGATGAAACGAAAGTCGTATACATCATAGATTTTCACTCGAGTGCTCTATGAAGTCGTAATACAATGCATAAATCCGACCATTGTGACTGTTTTAAGCGCAGCTTGAGACGACAATGAAATCAATATTACTTAGAAGGCATACCTGACAAAGCCCACGAGTGTGCGTAATAGAGTGTCTTCAATTATAATTTTAACGTCAATGATTCAAAGTTTAAAGACTAGATTTTCGTAAAGGCGTAAATAAATTATAAAAAAATAGATATTCTGTTATTTATTTTGTTATGTACAACCTGGTAGCGACACCTGCACCAACTGCCCCAAGCCAAAGCATTTAATGTTGTAAACTCGAGCTTGCAAATAACAACGGTTCGCAGCGCGTGTCGTTTGATTGACACGGTCTAAAATCATTGGATCTAGGTAAATTAGCGCCATTGCCTTCCTGCCTCCTGACCAGACACAAACAGAAACTATATAAAGAAGACAAGCACTCGCAATGTGATTGGCTGCTCGGACTCAGTTTCCGTGCAAAAAGCCATTTTTGTTTATTCATATCTTCGAAGCTTTCAAAGTGTTGTTCTGAACCAGTCACACCAAGAGTGCTGTGGAGCCAACATCGTATAGAAAGTATTCACTGCCATTATAAGCGTACTTGGCGTTGTCCAAAAAACCCACTTCTGAATCATGCTTATCTAAACAGATACCTTACAGCAGTACTGTTATTCTAGTATATTTAAAGACCAAAGCAATATTTATGAATGCCGCCATGCGCCGGCATCGCATGAGGTGTCGGTACGAAGATGTGCGCCTGTTTCGACGGTGTGAGTATAAGGAAATCTTGGTATTCAAGAAAAGGCTGTATAAAGCTACCCGTCACCAGCGAATTGATATCCGCTCACCAAAGATGGAGAGGTCAAAGAAACTTTTTATTCGATTAATCAAAATTACACCCTTCGGTGGCTTGGCGCTACTATCCTAAAATCCAGTCACATTAAACAATCATTGCGAGTTTTGCCATGTAATGCTTTGTGTGCCATTACTTTCGGCTGCGAAGCACAAAAAAATGTAACCAATAGGATGCAACACATGTGTCACCTCCCGCGCCGCAAGCTCCAATGTCGCCTGAATGCGAACATGCTCTAAAAAATACGCCTCTACATGCTTGTCTTCGGCTTGTAATCGTGAAAATACAAACACGCCAACGCAAAAAGCAAATGCCTTCTGCGCCCAATAAAAGCAAACGGCGGTAAAAACACTGAATCGCGGCATGTGTCTTGAAAGTTGGCACAACTGTGGTTGTCTGTACTAAACGACGCGTCGCATGCATTTTACAGTAAACTGTAGTCGTCATCGCTGCTTTTGCTTCAATCGCTCGTAACACCTGCTTTCAACTAGGTGATTCTCCGAAACATCTTGGGACTGCAAAATGACATGTGTAAGGCATATCGCAGCAGCGTGAGAGCTCACTCAACCTATACACTTTCATTATGTCTACAAATCCACAGGCCAGCATCGAATATCACAGCCCTTCAGGGGCATGTTCGCCGCTACGGAGAGTGAGAGATTCACGATCCCGGCGGACGAACGCTGAAAACTATGCCTGCCACAAAACTTTTACTGGAATGTTCTATGCACCTTTCCAATGTTTATAGAACGACAGCCCAGCAAGCACATGTTCGTCGAATCAAAAAAGCGAGTGAATAATGGGCATGCCACACGCACGAACGCGCAAAAACGCAACGGCAAGAGTGGATTTTCAAAAGGTATATTAGAACACGGGTTTTCTGACGCCACCCTTTATTGGTTTCAAAATGCAATCACACGTTCAGCATTTCCATCCCGTTGGCGTGAGTACATGTGACCCCCATTCATTATTAGTTTGCGACGACAAGCTCGCTTAAGTCCTTAAAGAACACAGTGAACGATGGGAGCCATCGCATTCCTAGACCGGCACCGTCGAAGTCAAGTCTGATACTGAGTGTATTGCCACTGTATGGCCGTAGGGAACAAAGTACAGCTACGCTTTTTCCGGCGGATGTCGGCAATACTTTGTTTGGTCATATATCTGCATCTAAACAACATACTCTTTGTTTTCACCGGTGCGCGAACCGAGGATACGGTTGAGTAATATCCGGTGACAAACGCGAATGTATTGGCAGTCGCTACGAGCACAAGGCAAGGTGACGCTAGATCGGCCGAGTTGGCGCTGCACATCGCTTGCAGGTAACGTCATTTCATTAGGCTGATGCTAGTTCCAACAGTTTCTCGCCACAAAAAACAACCGGTGGTACAAAATGTAAATTTCAAGACGTATGCGCTCTTATCAGCAAGACCACACTGAATCCCCATGGAAGTAGGTGCGACGGTAATGCACGCAATACAAATACTGCGTTTGTGTCTTCGACTTCGCTCGCAGTGACGAAGAAATAGCTCGGGTGCGCCAGTCCACCAGAATTGAGCCTTTGCTATTGGAACTGGTGGCACGCGGCTGTGACGAAAAATGAAATTGTCCGAGCAAATAAACCTATTTCGCAACAAGTTTCCTTACGCCACTGCTGCCGCAATGCATCGTGAGAACTGTAGTTTTCCTGCACTCTCGACAGCCCTGCTGGGTGTCCGCGCGAGCAGGGAACGAGGCAGGACCAGCTGACTGGTTAACTGACACCTGCATGTTAAGATCTACCGCTATGGAGGTGTCACGCATGTCTGGAACGTTTCGTCCATGCGTTCTATTTACAAAAAAACGCCAAGTTGGGCTAGTGAGTAGAAGCGAGCTATCAAGCGGATGCTACAAGCCATCGAAGTCCCTCCTGCACTGGGAGTGCGGTCTATTCCCATTTGGCCGGCGATACGCGGACCTCGAGATCTCGTGATGCTGCATTAACTGGGGCGGAGTCATTCTGGGATAACAACCTGCATTATTCATGATGTGTAAACCCTGATACTAGAATGGAAATGAAAGATACATTAGGAGGGACAGAAGAAAGTTGAGAGACAGCGTCTTTACCTCATCTAACAAAATTTCTTTCATAAAAGCCTCTGATAATCTTCTCCCCATGTCGCCCACCTGCGTCAAACAACCATACATTTGTGCAGTCAAACTTTCTTTCGTATTATGCCGACAGCAACATATTGTTTGTTTTAAGTTGTTGTAGACCTTGGAAGATGAATGTAAAATTGCTGTATGTCTTAAATTGTTCTTAGTTGAGGCTGAGACAGTGTTTCTCACCTTTCTTGAGTTCATTTCTATTTTGACCATTTCATCTTTATTCCCTCTTCCTTGACAGTGCGGACGGCTATAAATTGCTGTTATTTGTGAATAAACTCAGCTACGTTCGAGAATAATTTACTCTCTTGTCGGTTATTTTCTTTTCTCCTTGTCTCAAGGTGTAGATTGTGACGTAGTCATGTTAATTGTTTCTTGAGATGTGTTCCAAGCTAAGGCTGCGTACTCTACATGCATATCCTAATTCGTTTTGTGTTCACGTTTCCCTACAAGATGTCCCCGATAATGTCATTTCCTGGATCAACGATTTCGTTGGTTTGGGGACGTTACGGGGCTGCCTGCACTTGAAATATTTCAAAAAATGCCATCTCATGCTTGAGAATATATCGGCTGAGTGGCGTCTTTCGATTGGTGAGCGCTGAGCGGGAGACGCCATGGAGGAGTACAGTTTGCTCGCGCAAAGTCCTCAGATCGTGGTTCACTTAGTTTGATGGCACAGCAGACAGCTCAATTCATTTGGTGAGATTGTCAGCGGCTCCGATAACATAACGGTTGCCCCATGGTGACCTCGGAAATTGATTTCAATTATTCACTCCACTAATCCCAAAAGCCGCTTGGGTTCATTCGCGTACACTTCGGTAAATGATAAATATTTGGTGACTAGTTTGTTGTAACGTCTTACAAAAAGCGACACAGCGGGTAACGTCTTGACCTCTTGCGTTTTTACAGCGGATCTGTTTAGGGCTAGTTCCCGTAGGATCATGTCCGGTACCATACAAATGTCGACACAACAATCTGGTTACTGCCGTCGCTCATAGATGGCGGCAACATTCCTTCGGAGGAAGTAGAGCGGGAATGGAACGAGCGTCGATGTGGGCAGCAGCGCGATTGGTTCCGCAACCGCCGCAAGGCCGCTGTCGGCTAAAGTTCCACTGCATCGAGCGCTTCAGATTCCCTTGCAAAAGAAGAGCAGATCACTCGTCTGGAAAACCACCGCCGAGTACAAAAGCTACAGCTCCGCTGCTCTTCCTTTTCCACCAGAGTGGAAAGGCTGAAAGTTATTTTTTGTTTTTCTATTTCATTTTGAGTATAACCAAGATAAAGAGTGAACCAACCAGCAAAATGTTAGCGTCATATTCATGGCGTTTGGTTTCTTGAGGAATGTGGGACAAAATGTCAGCATTCTGGTGGTTTTCACACTTCGATGAACGATGCTGGACCAGTGTTGTAGGCGTTACCATAAAAATGCGTTATAAGGGTATAAACATTACTACCCCATTAGCTTATCTGAATTGTTCGTATGTTTATTCAATCCCATTCCTCGTCGCAGTATTTGCTTCACCGTTCCATTGGGCGCCGTCGTCGTCCTATTCTTGGATCTCGCCTGTCAGTTCATGTTCCCAGAATTCAGAACAAAATATTAAAACAAAATTCAAATTGAGAGACCCATATCGTCTTCCTAGAGACCAGGTGTAAAATTATCTTAACCTGATGGGAAGTAATTTTTTTATTAAACATGCGACGGACCATAGACGTGCGTACTCAAACGATCAGTTTATTTTCTTTTAAGCACAATATTATAAATCAAAATTTTGTTCTGGTAATATTTCCATTCGCGTCGCTGAGCGAGCGCGTACGTGGCCGAATGGTTACCGCGCTTGGCTGTCGCGCTGAATGTCTGGGTTAGGTTCCAGGCAGCGGAATGTTGTTTTATTTATTCTTTCTTCTTGACGTTCTCGCAACATTCGAGAGTGGCGCAGCTGGTCTAGCGAGTTATCGATGCGGGGGAGTGGGTAGTCGTCTTTCTTCGTTTGCGCGTTCAGCTGCAGGCAATCCACACAGAACCTAAGCGTTCCCTCCTTCTTAACCAGTAACACGGGAGAGGCCCACGGACTGCTTGAAGGCTGGATTATGTCGTCGTTCAGTATTTCTTGTAATTGCTCTTGTATCACAACCATTTCTTTTACGGAGACTCGGAACGGCGATTCGTGCACAGATAGTGCGTCGTCCTCGGTGACGATGCGATGCTTCGCAACGGCTGTATGGCGCACCCTCAACGACGTCGTGAAGCAGTCGCTGTATTCGGCGAGGAGGTCACTCAGCTGCCGTCGTTTTGGCCCAGGAAGCTCGGGGTCAATGTCGAGCTGCGCTGGAGGCGTAATGTCTTGCTGATGTGGCGATGATTTTTCACCAATCGCGGCGATATCGGTGGAGTTTCGAAGTTCCTCGATGCGGTCCACAACGGCACCTTTCGTGAAGTGTTGTGTTTCTTGTCGGAAGTCCATCACGAGAACCACGGTGCGCCCATCCTGAAGTTCAGCCACTCCTCGTGCGACACCTATTCCTCTTCCCCGGAGCAATTGAAGGTTGCTTTCCAGAACAAGTTGGCCGCAGGTAGCTGCATCGGTCACGACGAGTACAACCACACTTAATCGCAGCGGCAGGTTCCCGTGCGCGGCAGCGACTCGGACGACGGCTGACGCTGCTGGGGTTTCTCCGAAGCCGGAACAGGCGTCCGTAGCGTCATTCTGCTCTTAACAAGGTTGATGACGGCGCCGTATTCACACAGAAAACTCATGCCGAGATTGACGTGTTTGGAAGAGTCTTGTAGAACGACGAATATCACAGGACACGTTTCGCCGTGAATTTTGACGCGAGCAATACCGACCTTCCGACAGGCGTGACAAGGAGTCCTCCGGCGGTTCGAAATTGTGGTCCTCTCCAGGGCGTCGAAACATTTCGCAGAAGGCGAGAGAGCCTCCTACTCAAGACTGAGTAGTCGGCTCCAGTGTCCATCAGTGCCGATGCGTCGTGGCCGTCGATCATAACGTTTAGGTTGTTGGACACCGATGCAGGCGCGTCGTTGTGATGCGTAGCGTCGGGAGAGTGGGAGCGCTCCGTCTTTCTTGGAGGCTCTTTGCTTCGGTCGTGTTCGGCAACGCCACCTCCATGCGTTGCCGCACTTAGTTTTCTCCAAGAGATAGGGGCGACAGCCTGTCCCGAAGAAAGCGGCGGAACGGCGAAAGCGCACGTCGAGGCGAAGGCGAAGGGGAACCTCGGGGTGGAGTCGGCACCGGAGACCTGGGTTGTTGGAGGTTCTCCTTAATGTCCCTTGCTCGCTCCCAACGGCGGGGTCGCGGGTCGCTCGGCGCAAAACCTCGCAGACCCACTTGTCGGTACGGGCACCTCCGGTGGGCATGATTGGCCTCGCCGCAGTGATAAAACAGCGGTCGTCGATCGGCCGTGCGCCACACATCCGTCTTCCATGGCGGCGGTTGTTCAGTGCGGGACGATCTGCGGTTGCCCTTCGCGACGTCGGAAAGTCTGTGGCTCTGCCAGGACACGTCGAAGTTGCGTCGAATGCTGCCGGGCTGCTGGCGCCGGTCTCCGATCTACCGCGGCTTAGATCTGAGAGGGCTCCTCGTGTGCGGCTACGCTGCCAGGAATCTCAGGTTGGAATGCCCGCTGAACTTCCCCGCGGATAACTTCGGCTATTGACACCGAAGCAGGCTGATGGGCTAGCGTGCAGGAGCTTCTTGATTTCCTCCCGGACAGCGTCCCGGATAATCTCGCGTATGTCGGGGTGTTGCTGCTGTAAGCCGACGAGAAAGCAGCGAAGCCAGGAAGTCTCTGGTAGTGGGAGGCCCGCGCTTGAAGGGCTCCTTCGATGTCTGTCGCCTCAGTGATGAAGTCTTACACGGTGGTAGACGGGTTCCGCACAAGGCCTCCGCAGATGTTCTTCGTTGACACCTAGCATCAGGATTCTCAGCTTCTTTGCTGCTAAAGGATCGGCGCCGGTGGCTGACTTGCCGGGTGTCTTCCACAAAGCTAACGACGCTCTCGTTAAGGTCTTCGATCTTCGCTTGAAGAAGCTCTCCCGCGCGTTCAATTCGTTGTTGGTTTCGCTTTTCGACACCGGGACAAATTGCGTGTGCATTTTTGTTCTAAAGTGTGAGTGTTGCCGCGCGGAAAAATATTCGATATCTGAATGTATGTGGGGTGATTGCAATAACTTTTTGGTGTGGCGCCTAAAAATCAGAGTTGTAGACGTTGCAGAACAATTAACGAAAATAGTTACACATTACCTGCAAATAGAGGAACCCGTTACCACTAAAGAAAAGGAACAAACGCGTTACGGTTACCGTCACAACACTCTAGAAAAAAAATGGTCTCAAAGGACTAACGGCAGCATTTGGTCCTCTGAACTCCTATTTTCTCCCCGAAAAGACAATCTGGTTTGAGTTAGGTACCGTGCGCAAATGCTGAGGACTATCTGCACTCGAACGGGTCTAACCGAGAGGCGCGCGGGAGCAAAAGCAGGGAGGGGCGCGAGGGAACAAGGGGGCGGGAGCAAAAGACGTCTTCTGCATCGCCGATGGGCTGCGTTAGTGACGAACTTACTGTTTCGGAACGAGGGGGAGGTATCCACCGACAATCGCAGCATCAAAAATTGCAGGAGCGGGCATGTTTAATTGTTGAAACTGTCTTTATAACGATTGCAGCCTCTGTTCCAGCACGTCGTAGAATCCGGCGCTGACTCAAGAGCCGCCAGCGTTGATGCACTGGCCATGTGACTTTTGACAATTGTCATTGCGTTCTTTCCCTTTGCATTATTTTAAACGTGCTTTGAAAACGTCATATTTTCTTTATCGTTTCACTGGGATGAAAATAGCCACGTAGTACGCAATAAAAACGTTTCCAAAGACCAAACAAAAAAATTCATTCTGGATTCTTTTTTTTGCATTCTTTGCAATCAATGTGTTGTTGTTTTTTCGCAAAAGACGATACAGTTGCTACGGAGACGCGCATGCGCACAGTGCGGCAGTCTATGCGGGGAAGCGAGAACATGGCTGATAGGAGCCTATGGGGACGCTGTTTTATAGACTGTCACAAATAATTATTGTGTGTACTGTTACTTCTTAGTAAGAGATACACTCCTTGGGAAGTTTAGCAGCAATATTTGAGAACAATATTGGTGCGAAAGCAGCACGATATTTGTAACATCGTTCACGGTTGAGATGGTCACTGACAAAACGACTCCTTTCATAGGATCATTATAAAAGGCGCAAGGGTAGGGTTTGGGGTGGCGATTGAAATAGCGTGTTGTCGCACTTGTGTTGTGTGTGTGTCACCTGTGTTCTAATTCCTTCTCTATGTCAAAATGTGTAATACTTGTGCAAATGCGAAATAAGCGTTTTTCATATAATAATGTAATTAGCGTCGAAAAGATCTACACAAGCGATACCATAATTTCCACCGATTTTGAAATTGACGTTGACTAGCGCCGCCTGGGTGAGTCAGGGTGCAATTTGGTATTAAATAAGGTAAGAGCGCAACATTCTGTCCCAGTGGCCTAAATGCAAAGCTGCAAAAGTTAGTCCTGGGGGTTCAACCTTGAGGGACTAGCGGTAAGGGTGCAAAGATTTCTTCCGTTACCGTTGCTCCCCTAGGGGACCAATGGTTGTGCCAACGCATTTGTGTCCTTGAGGGACGAAGTCCCGCTTCCTTTTTTCTTAAAGTGTGGTAGAAATCTAATTTTTTTCCAAAACCTATAGAACTGCGGAACTTGATCGGTCAACGCCCTAGCGCTTTTTAGGGATGTTGAATACCTTAATAAAATTGTCCGCGACGTGGGTTGAAGATAGCTTCCGCTCAACTCAACACTGTCAGCATTCAACAGTGCAAGGTGCACGATGCTTCATGTTCACTCGTTCGCGGTGCGCGGTGGCATGCAAATTACGAAGATTTAGACGCCGGTCAATTAAATGTACGATGGTTAAGGCTACGCAGGTGCTTAGACTCCACACAAAGCAATCCTTCAGTTTATTCTTCACATGAAGTGCTCTAAAGACAATTAAATTGTAGTGTTCGAAGGTTCTACATGATATGTGTATTAACTGTACTTACGAACAAGTCTTCACTAAGAATGTAGTAAACGTAGAAATATGTTTGAACAGCAGTAGACGGAAGTATCTTCCCGAAATGTCATGTAATAAAGCCTATACTGCTGTTTACACATTTTTTTATGTTTATGATATATGTAGTACGATTTTAGAAGTTGCCTTTCCAGGGCTTTTTTTATACGTATTTTATTTGATGATGAGTATATATAAATAATTATTTCATGATAGGTGTGATGAATTTAGAAGCTTAAGTTTGATTTTTTGTACGTTTGTATCAACTTTGTAAAGTACTTAGCTGCTTTTGAACTATTGCTATAATAAACATTACTTACATTTTAGCAATTCCCATGGTTTCGAAACCAGTCATCTGCACGTACGGAATTTGGCTCGCAACATCAAAAGTCGCAGCAAAGCCTGGAATATGCGACTACATTTTCTTGGATAGCCTATATTATCAAAATCCGCGTGTAACTATTTTTGACAACAAATACGGGGGCATTCAATGGCTTCAAAACGTCATAAAAGACCATTCAACAAATCCGAAAAGCAAGACTGAATTTGGGCTTCTTATAAACTACGGGTAAGTTCTATTTCATTTATTTTGAATTTGTACATCTTGTTTGAAAAGATCCACCACTGTATTATTTATGATAAAACAATTGCCCGTTTTGAAGTCAATCTTCCCTTAACAGTAAAGCGAGGAATATTGGCTAAAGCATTAGCGCCATTAACCTGCGAGAACTTAATTGTTTTTCATGTGTGAGGGCCACAGGTTAAGAACCGTCATTGGCGTGCGAGACAATTAAGCATAACACGGAAGCCTCCAAAATTTCATAAATTATTACATCGTGTTTGGAGAGACTGTATGTTGAAATAAGCCTCGTTCAAACGAAGGTGTATTTTGGCTATGGACACTGAAAGTCGTAAGAATTTCACAGATGCACATAACGTCGCTTTGTTAAAAAATTATCTGCGTAAAACTATTGTCCTTGAGAACCATAGCTACGCCAGGATGATTTCAGATGGTATTCACCAGATACTTTCTGGATACATTGTTATGATAACTTTCAATGTTCAGTATATACTAATCTACAAATATTTTTAACATAAAATTTTGGAAGCAGAAACTTTATACTTGATTGAGAAGTAGAAAGCCGCAGCTATGTACAACGTCTTTGCGGTCTCGTTAGGTATTATAAAACGTATGTAACATATGCATGAATTTCAGGATTTTAAATAAATAAAAAAATACACATAGGTAGGTAAGTTGTAAAAATTACAATATTAGTTACTAAAAATAAAAAAAAACGATATTCTGGGGGCGTTGCCATCTAAATCGTGCAGCAAAAGTGGTTCATGCCTAAAAAACTTCTGACAGAAACATGTTTTCTGAACACATTTTTTACTAGAAAAAAGTACAAACCGATATTGCAACATACCTTGCTTGAGATTTTTTTTATTTGTTTTTACTTCTAATGTACCGAATACGGACTTTGGGATTTGGGAGGCAGTAAGAGGTCGCGTATATTGTCGATCACAGTGTTTTCTAGCCGAAACAAGATAACCGGGGGCCTTAGCTATGCTACACTATCTTCAGAGAGACCGTCGTCTTAGACTACTGACAAGATTTGCCCGTCCTCCGCCCGTCAAGGGGCATGTACGCTTCTTGACCATGAAGTGCTTCGTCTTTCCGCAGTCTAGTAAACAAAAACCATGACACAGTTTCAAATAAAATTATTTTAGTATTTTCTATACCTGATATCCTCGAGCGTTAAATAAGTAGTTTAAAATGTTTTCTCCTCCTTTAACTCGTGATGTGTAGAACAACCGATTTCCCTTTTCTCAAAGCTCAGGAAGAGCAACTGCAGAATCTTAAAGACAGTGTCGAGAAGCTTTAGAATTGTTTGTCTGTTTTTTGACAATAACTTAAGCAACAAAAATAAAACGAAGTCAGCGGAAAGTCCTCTACATCTCTTATAAATCGATTGAGCTAGCTTTCGAGTAAACGCGACGCACTTAAACAATAAGATATTGATACTGCTCTACCTATTAAGCCTAAAATTCTGGTCACCTTAAACGAGTTAAATCACTTAAATACGCGTTTCTATGATGCCGATGACAGTTCTTGTCGCTCTAGTCCTTTATTGTTCGGAGTCACTGACGCCGACAAGGAATCGTGGGTTCAGTCTGAAAGCTTATTTACTTGATTGTGTTCCAAAAATAGTGGCATTAAAGTTGGCCCTTCAATAATTCCAGAGTTTTTTGTGATCGAATGCTTCCGAAACTGGGCATTACGGGCATGTGCTCAATCCATGCTTTAAAGTTTCGGCAGAAGCTTCGTTAGAAATGTTTAAACCCCGATTTTGGTCTATCAACTATATTTAATAAAAAGCACATCTCTTTGGAGCGTTCAATCCTCTGAAATTCCGAACTAAAATGTAAAGTTTTTTTTTTTTTAAATCGGGATTTTATTTTTATTTTTGCACATAAGCTAAAAGGCACTCCTGGTGTTTTCACCGAAAAATTATGTTTTCTGACCTCCTAGAATACAGTCGCCGTCTCTATTTTTCTACACAAAAAAGACACAACCTTCAAGCTTAGTCACAATAAATTGTTCATGGATAAAAGGCGTAACACCTCTCATTCTTTCGACTCTGCTGTCTGTAATTAAAATAGCAGCAAAGCCACATCAGCTTTCACTTCCTCCAATTACTCAGATTCGACAATTAAAAAATAAAATAGGGTATTACCTAATTGATTGAAACACTTAACGCAGTTTTTGCTGTGCCTATTGAAACATGGCTGAGTCCAGAAATATTGAACAGTGAATTGTCTTCACAACACCAATATTTTCGAGTGTATAGATTTGATAGAATTGGTAGAAGGGAGGACGCGGTCCTTTCAGCTGTAAAATATTAATGTTTATCTTCGGCTATACCCATCCTTTGCGATCTGAAAGTTGTTTAATTGTAAACCTTTTTCTTTGTGGCGCACTCCATGTTGAATTGTGACGTAGCCCAGGTAGCACAGAGCTCTGCCCCCAAAGTTGGCAAATGTCTGTTACTTTGGTTACTTGAAAAACCCGAAGAAGCAAAAGTAGAGCCAAATTTTACCTTCTTTGGCCAGAGTCAGGGTATTTTGGACCTAATACGCCAAATATTTTTGAAAGTGAGGCTTAACTCGCTGGTAGTTCGGCTGTCATATGGCATCTTTGGACAAAAGTCGCAGAACAAGTACCGAAGTTAGGCTTCGCTTCCTTACCGTTCGGCTGTCATCTGGCCGCTATGGGCCAAAGTCGCCTGATAAGTGCCGGGAATAAGCTTACTGCCTTGAAGTTCGGCTGATTAGGTATTGGATATAGGCGGGTGGTCTGTAACCTCATTAAATAGAAACCAAATTTTATTCTGGCGGCAACTTTTGATTTTTGCTTCTCTCTTGATTTCTTCACGCCAAAGTTGGGTTGAATATTTTGCCGCGGCTGGACTATGATCTGCAGACGCAAATTGCACGGGATTCTTGTACTCACGCGCAGGTGCACACACCAATATTGGCACATGCCGTGAGACTGGTTTGACGTTACCGAAACTGCTGCCGTCGAGCAAGCGACGCTCGAGACTGATGTGCGCACGTCTTCTCAAGAGATATCATTATTTGGCTGCGCATTAGAAAAGCGAGCGTAGCTCTAGTGCGTGTCTTGCATTGTGATTGAGCACTGCCGAATCCTAGCGAAAACCAAAAAACGGACGCGACCGGAGCTCTGTGCTACCGCTCCCGCAACAAACTTGGGGAAACTAAGTTGAAATTTTGGCGGCGAACATTTTTTAAACATCAATTTAAAGATTTTGACAGCAGCAACCCAAACGCTCCTACCTCTCACAATCTTTCACTCCGCCCCTCCCCTCCCCGCCCCCTAACCAAAGGTGATATGCCAATCCTAGGCTCCGAAACACTACATATACTCCATCTCACTGAAACCGCGCAGTACAACAAAAGCTACAGGGGAGGGAGCGAATGACAACCTGCCAAGGGGAGACAAAGGAGGAACGGAAGAGAAGGGCTAAAATTCCCTCGTTCATTCTTTCCTTCCTTTAAAACAGGTCGTGGTATACTCTCTTCTGTAGCTCTCGCTATACTGCACGCTTTTTAGGGGCGGAGCTCCTTAGGGTCTAGCCTTGTCCGTCCGTCCATCCGTCCGTCCGTCCGTCCGTGCTCACATAAAAATTAAAAAAAAAAGAAAAAAAAACGTTTGCGGAGTTGACAGGATTTGAACCTGTGCGGGGAGACCCCAATGGATTTCTAGTCCAAACTCAAGAGCTGGGGTTTTTGTCAGGAATGAAACGTTGCATGTAGGCGCTCAACGCGTCTCAACAGGAGACGGTGATGTGGTCAAATGCGTATATAATCGCGTTAAACTTTGCATGCATTGGCTCAACGAGAATACACGAGAGGGCGCTGCGGTCAAATGCTCAAATGCGTATATAACCACGTTCCATACCACACATTTTTTTCTGACCTGCACCGTTGACTTAAGTGGTGGAGATGCGTTCCCACGGCTTGTAGCCGATCCAAGCTGATCCGCTAGAAGAACCACTGGTTGTGCATTTCACTAACCATAAAGCAGCAATAATGAAGTCGAAACGCAACCCCGAACTCAGCACTCCGTATGAGCAATAAAAAATATTCGCACCATCAGCACTACCTATAAACGATAAAATCAGTACCATCAGCACCACCAGAGCTTCACCCCAATCAACATCATTCACCACGTGGAGATGCGGTCATTTTTCTCATAAGTTGTCTTCGCTTTCCTTACAATACCAACTCATATTTGCAAAGAAGAGAAGCGCCCCTCGCGGACGCCCCTGGCACTGCGCATGCGCGATGGCGTGTGGGCAAAAGGTTGCCGTCGCCCATTAACAAAGCAGTGGAGTTCAATGTCGGTGTCGGTGCGAATCCCCGTGCACTTTTTTGCGTTGGAATCTTTTATTCTACGTCTTCCTGGCAATGTCTGACTACTGTAGCGGCCTCAACGTAATTAACGAAGCTCGCTACACCGCAAAACTTCGCGTGAATAGTGTGACATGCGGCGATTCATTCCGCGTGGACGCAGCAGAATGGAAGCTGATGACTGATTGACCTGATAAGATGCTGCTCGCTTTTTTAGTCACTACGTCGCTCGGGCTGCGAAAGCGTGAACCGTAACTGAATTGGTCAACGTCGATACTAAAAATCGCAAGAAAATCGGATCAAGTGAGTCAGACGTAACAGGTCGGTGATGGTCACTGGTAACAATTATGAACATCTCCTTATATCTGCTCTTTACGCTAATCTGTATTTATTCCAATCAACCTTCAAACTTATGTCTTTGGAGTCCTGCAATTACTTGTTATCGCAATGACCGAACATTTGGTTTAGGCGCAGCTATCGTTTGAACAAGCAGACGACAAAAAGCACAAACGTGCGAGAGCGGACAACAGTTCGAACGATCAGGCGACTGTTCGAACTTGAAGACAGCACTGAACGTAGTCCTCAGGTTGTCTGTACGACTTTGTGGTTTTTCCCCGTTCATGTTCGAGCAAAACAAATACATTTGACGACCACAAGCATTCGGGAATTCAACCTAAAGTGCTTCCCGCAGAAGAAATCGTGGTGTGATTCGTCTGGTTTTCTTTTTTCATGGGCCCTATTCACGAACTTCAATGGACCGAGCAGGCAAGAAACACATAAAGGCTGACCTTCAAATCTTTCCCCACTTTTTTGGCAGTCCTAGACGCGTAGGGCGGACTTCCGCGACAACCCCAGACCGGAAGTGCGCCCTACGCGCAACCACCGCACTCGTGACGTAAAAGAGCTCAGTTCTTGTATACGGTGAGTCAAAGATGCAGAGGGTGTTTAGCTGCCTTGTTAATGCCCCTCGACCTCGCGTTTTGTTAAGCCTCCCTCTTTCTTCTCTGTCTTCGTGTGGTTGTCTATGAGCGCGACAGCCGCTTTAAGCAAATCAGAAGGGTGGAGCGAAACGTCTGGTCTCTCTTCGCAGCACGCGTAGAACAAAAACGTTTCGGCAAAACTTTGTCACTTGACTCTGTCGCGCTGAGAGGATCTCTTGGGCTGTTGTTTTCGACGTTCGGCAAGTAATAGAAATAGGCGGGACACGCAGGTCCGGTTACCGAAATGCTCTGTTCAGTGTTCTGTTGCTTTCGTGCATTGGAGACGCTGCCATGGTTTTTCGTCGTAAAAGGCCGAAATACGTCCATGCCAATTTGTGGGTAATGGCCAACTTATTCGCCGGAGCGCGTTGAATTTTTTGGTGTTTGTTGGACGCGCTTTGTAATAAACTGCCCATCGTCGATGACGAGACGTCCGTTGAATGTGCGCAAACCTTTTTCTCGGCTGTGTTTTTGAGCTGACCGGGTCGGATTACGGATCTATCAAGGATTACATGACATCACTACATTTTTAATAATTACACTTCAAGCATGCTCCTGATAGTAGTTCTGCTTGCCTCTCAATTTTCGTGCGTTTTTATTTTTTAACTTATTAGTTTTGCTTGGAAGAGAAGTATTGCCTTTGTAAATATGTTCAGAATAGACTGTGTGTAATGAGAGTGGTTTAATAAACTTCTTGAAGTGACAGAAAAATTATGTCCGTCTTTTTATGTGAGTGATATGCGACAATTTATATGCAACGTCTTATAAAACACATATATGTGTGACGTCCGGCTAATAGTTCGCAGACGCATCGTAGATTATTCGCACGATATTGCGCGAACACAAGGCCGTGCCTAAACGACTGTACGGCGATACCTGCCGGATATAAAACGGGGGTGCAAAAGTGAGCATTTGAGCGATATTGGAGACGACTTTCGGCGGGTACTGGCACAACACTGCCAAGTATCGCCGTGCTGTTTGGGAACAAAGATAATGACATCTGACCATCGTGCTTCCAGAGCTTATTTAGTTTAATTTTCTTCTGGAGCACGTAAATGAGCACTTTTGTGGCACACGAGGGACATTCCATACATCGCCAGCCCTCTGGGCTTTCTTTGGAACGTTTGGCACTTATTTGGCACTCCAGTGACTAGCCAGAGAAAAGCGAAATTTTGGAATGCTCCGAATTCCCAAGTTAGGATTTACTTTGTCAGTTGTGACTCAAGTCTGGCACTGACCTTGGCACTCCTGTGTGGACTAGAGAAAAGCCAAACTTTGGCATGTCAGATATACCCAAATCAGGCGTTACTTTGGCGGTTATGGCACAAGTATGCCACTTGCTTAGGCACTCATGTCGCAGACCAGAGAAAAGACAAACTTTGGCGTGCCTTAGTGTCCTTCAAATAGGGCTTTACTGAGACAACGCATTTGGGCAAAGACAAGCGCCATGAAGAAAATCTTATCTGGCCCAAGTTAGGCATCTACGTGTGCCAAACGTTCGCCCAAGTCGGGCGTTCCTCAGCATGCTACCTGGGAGCTCAGATGGGCCCTAATACCAAATCACTCTATTGGACGATTGGAAGGCGCGAGAATTAATGGCGTCGTGCAAATGGTTACTTTTTCTTCTCGGCTATGTAATATTATCGTAGTCATGCACAAACTATTTAATTTATTTTTTGTCACCCAACCCAACGTCGCCATGTTTCGACATTGTAACTGTCACAGGAAATCCGTCTACACATCACTAGGAGTTGTTCACGTGTAATAGGTGCCTGGTATTGGAAGCTGGAAATCAGGTGATCTATGGTTGATTACTCTTATTACATATCTTGCTGATGACGGTAACCATTCTCCACGATACCTGCGCCCTCACGACGAACTAGCGACAGTCTCAGTAAAACGGCTAGACAACACAATCTCTACTGTCCTGTACCAATGCGCATATCGGTAACACTCTGTCCTTCACATTTCTGCACCGGTACCATCGGTGCAGGTAAATCGAACAAGCCTATTGGTAAGTTCCAAGCTACAACACCCTTATGCTCTAAGGTCCCCATTACAATCATACTTATGTAAAACTCTAAAAGTCGTCAAATTATATCGATTGTTAAACTTATTTTGAGTCCTCTTTTTTTACTTGCGTATCAAGTTGACGAAATTTAGCTAACATAGACTAACTTTCTGTCCAATGCCGTGTATCCTGGCTCTCGCCTTTTCATCGAATATTTTATCACGACAAGCTTCTCAGATAATATCCTCACGAAATATTCCTTCGACTAGATGATTTTGTTAAATTACGTGAAATGTCTTCGTCCGTAATCTGTTATCAAAATCCACATTAATGCTTGCAATTGAAGATTTAAATACAATACAAAACCTAACCTCGTTATTTTCATAAATAAGTTATATATTTGCAGAAGCTAAATAATCTAACTACTCAAATTTTACAACAGACTTTTATTATTATATTATTGTTACTTTCACAGCGTTGTATATTAAAATATACGTGTTTATTCTCTCGCTTTCATTCGGTAGTGTAAACATCGTATATGACGAAAGAGCGCTACACGCAGGGCAAGACAACATTACGTGGGGATAGCCTATAGCACCACACGCTTAGGAGATGCCAAACTTGGTAATCATGATTTTTACACAAGCACCACACGAGATCGCAACCAGTGAGATAGACCAAGGTGCTCAGCGGGAATAAAACCAGGACCATGCGATTCATACTGCAGCGTCACTAGGGTCAGCATGTGCCGCTGACCTTATTGACCACACGGCGCAACGGCTTCTAGAGAACAAGCCGTAGCGCTGAATGAGATGTCGGTCGTCAGACAAGGCCAACGCTGGGCCCAGATGTGGACACGACGATTACGTCAACGTTCGGCTCAAAGTGCAAGCATGACTCTAAGCCCAGCGCTGACGCGGCACACGTTTCGAACCTCGGTCCAGCGTTGGCCTTCTCTGATGACGCGATCGCATTCAACATTAACACTTTCTAATCTAAGGGATGTTGCGCGGCGCCTCCACCTCTCTGGTTCCGCGCTTCAGCTGTGCGCGTCACTTTAACGAATACCAAAGGGCTCATTTTAACGTAATTCCGGCAGTCTTTCAATTTGTCAGCTACGGAGGGAGAAGAAGGAGGGGTAAAGGGTGACGCGTGCTGACGTCATTGCTTTAGACCAATTGGAGTTTCGTACGCATAACCCACCCCCCTAGTTCTCCCTCTCTTCCCGTACCTGACAAATGAAAGACACCGCCGGGTTCTCGTCAAAACGGGGGCTCTAATGGTAACTTATTCGAAAAGGAAACTCGGTCGGGTGTAGCCACGTGACTTCCGGCAACACTTTCCTTTTCTACATTTCTTGTTTCTCCTGTACAGTTTCGGTTTCGGTAGTAAGCAGTCGCGTTATTTATTTTTTAATTTAAGAAAACTTTATGTCACGATGTACTAAATATTGGCATCGAAGTCTTCTGACACTCTATGAATAAGGTTAGCAATAATGAACAAACCATTTTTTTAAAAATGGGGCTTTAATGTTTTTTTTTTCTTTATCAAGAATAAAAGAAAACCACAGGCAAGGCTTACGTCCACTTAGCGTACTTGGCTAGAACGCTAGGTACGTTCCCCTCTAAGTACCAGGCTGCGTTACGTCAAACAAATACAGCCGGCCGTTTAGGTGCAGAGACAGATACCCGCATTTGCCTGAAACTGGACCAGGGAACCTTCAGACCGGCAATAATTGATCTCGACACAAGCGATAGGACAAGCATAGATTCCGAAGGAAAGGTTTATTTTTTCTGGACGCCAGGGAAGGGGAGCAACGACATTCCGGTTTCGTTTATGTTGAATAGGCGCGATCATTAAGCTCACCGATAGACAATTTTTATTAGGCTTTTGCGTACCCGTACACCCTTTACAGTGGCCCAGATCCCGCTCTCGCCCTTATCAGAATAAACCGTCTCCCCCGACCAAAATATTCAGAACCTATTTTTGTGTTCCTTTTTTATTTTACAATTCCTTTTATGCGTAATATACGGTATAAAAAACATTCAAATTTAATTACATTCAGCGACGTTAATGTGCTCATTAAAGCGGGGATATGGTGGGCTGACTTTTATTAGGTCAGCCCACCATATCCCCGATTGAAGCATGGCGAAGTGAAACAAACCACGATGCTGACCGAATCCGTCTTTTACGCTGTTCAGGCGTTCCTGTTCTGCTGCGGTCTCGCTAGCCCTGCTGGCCTGCCGCCGCCGCTCCGATGCCCTGCCGTTGCCTCGTCATCTCCGTCCTTATCTGACCTCATGCCAGTACCTTCACGCCTGCCGGAACCTATCTTCCCATCGACATCGGCGTGGCGCTGCAATCAGTGACGTCACCTTCGGCGGGAGCTATAAGCACCGGCCTATAGCACTTCAGTTCATTGGCATGGCAAGTGAAACCAACCACGATGCTGACCAATCCGTCCTTTTCGGTGTTCAGGCGTTCCTGTTCTGCTGCGGTCTCGCTAGCCCTGCTGGCCTGCCGCCGCCGCTCCGATGCCCTGCCGTTGCCTCGTCATCTCCGTCCTTATCTGACCTCATGCCAGTAACTTCACGCCTGCCGGAACCCTATCTTCCCATCGACATCGGCGTGGCGCTGCAATCAGTGACGTCACCTTCGGCGGGAGCTATAAACACCGGCCTACAGCACTTCCAGTTCATTGGGCATGGCGAAGTGAAACCAACCACGATGCTGACCGAATCCGTCCTTTTCGGTGTTCAGGCGTTCCTGTTCTGCTGCGGTCTCGCTAGCCCTGCTGGCCTGCCGCCGCCGCTCCGATGCCCTGCCGTTGCCTCGTCATCTCCGTCCTTATCCGACCTCATGCCAGTACCTTCACGCCTGCCGGAACCCTATCTTCCCATCGACATCGGCGTGGCGCTGCGATCAGTGACGTTACCTTCGGCGGGAGCTATAAACACCGGCCTACAGCACTTCCAGTTCATTGGGCATGGCGAAGTGAAACCAACCACGATGCTGACCAAATCCGTCCTTTACGCTGTTCAGGCGTTCCTGTTCTGCTGCGGTCTCGCTAGCCCTGCTGGCCTGCCGCCGCCGCTCCGATGCCCTGCCGTTGCCTCGTCATCTCCGTCCTTATCTGACCTCATGCCAGTACCTTCACGCCTGCCGGAACCCTATCTTCCCATCGACATCGGCGTGGCGCTGCGATCAGTGACGTCACCTTCGGCGGGAGCTATAAACACCGGCCTACAGCACTTCCAGTTCATTGGGCATGGCGAAGTGAAACCAACCACGATGCTGACCGAATCCGTCCTTTACGCTGTTCAGGTTCGTTACGCATATTGCTCAGTAAGACCTAGCAATAGGTTTCTTGTTATTTTGCCATGCCCAGGCACTTGTATGTGTATCATGTATGATTGCTTTCTTGTTTGTCGGCTCCTGCTTTGTGGGGACGTTGAATCAAACCCTGGCCCCGACAGTGATTGCATGTTAGATAACATTCTCAAAGGACAAGCTAAGATCCTTAATGGTATTGACGACTTGAAGTCACAGCTAGTTGCTTCCGACGCAGTAATAGCCTCCCTTCGTACTAAAGTAACTGAGCTGGGAAGGCTCCTGCAACTCATGAGCTCTTCTACATCCAAAATAGATGGTCTCGACAGAACGTTAAGTTTGCTCCAGTCTAACACAGCACAACAAACTGAAAAACTTGTTGATCTTGAGGACCGTAGTCGTCGCTCTAATTTAGTGATTTACGGATTACCAGAGCCAAATATTGAAACTGACCTTCAGCTTAAAGATCACGTAGTCGGGGAACTGTTTGAGAAGAAACTTGATGTGAAATGTTGTTCAATTGGTAGAATTCACCGACTCGGTCGAAAGAAAGCTAATCGTCCGGTGATTTTGTACCTCCAAGATTATAACGAAAAGCAGGCTATACTGAAGAATGCTAAAAAACTAAAAGGCACGCACATTTTTATTGAAAATGACTATTCACGTTGCACACTTCGTAAGCGTAAACTGCTGTGGGAGAGTGCCAGGAGTGATAAAGCTAATGGAAGGCGTGTCTTTATGGTTAACGATAAACTTCGCATTGATGACGACACGTTTATATGGGATGACAGCAAGAATGCACGGATTAAAATTTCATCTACGCACCACCAACCTGAAAGCACGTGACATCACCGGCACTCTTCGCCACAGTACTTGCGCCTTCTAAACATTAATGCCAGAAGCATAATAAACAAAACTGCGGAGCTTGAAAGTGTAATGCTTTGTCACGATCCTCACGTGACAGTATTAACTGAGACGTGGCTAAGCGATGAAATCGATGACCGTGATATAGTTGCTGGTTCATACAGTATATACCGAAGAGATAGACCCTCCCGTGGTGGCGGTGTAGCCGTGATTTTAAAAAGCAGCCTATCTGCTGTAGTGCTTGATCAAATAACTGATCATGAAAACCTGTGTCTTCGTGTTACTTACGGGAAGGAGTCATTCATCTTGATCGCTGTATATCGCTCACCCTCATCAGGCAATGAATACTTGGCTAGGCTTTATGATTATATACTCAAGTATTCCAAGAGCTGCATGCTATTGGTTGGTGATTTTAATTTACCTAACGTTGATTTGCATAATTTATCATCCTCCTCACCGTCTGACCAGACCATTTTCGACATTGCGTTTGCCTGTGACCTTTTTCAAGCAGTTAATGTACCCACACACGTCCAGGGTGATTCATCGTCCATTTTAGATCTTGTCCTTTATAGTAGGTCTCTGTCTGAGGTACAGGTATCAGTGGGAGGATGGTTTGTCCGACCATTAGCTTGTTTCTTTCTCCTGCCTCATGGGCAGCTCGGACGGTTTTGTGGCCCAGAAGCGCAAAACTTTTAAAGACTTATCTAGGGCGAATGACGAATCTGTTCTAGATTATCTTCAGTTATCCTTAGATACATTTTCTGGAAACGACGTTAAATATTTGTGGAATAAATTTAAACCTATCTGTCATTTTTGCCTTCGAAACTTTATTTCTAATAAAAGTAAATATGTGCGCCGCAAAAACCCCTGGATGACACGCGAAATAGTTCATCTAGTACGGAAAGTAAAAAGGAACCGTAGAAGTCGAGTTCACAGTTTTTCCCTCCCCTGCCTAAAGCGAGCACTAGCAGCTAAAATTCGCACAAGTAAACAGTTCTATCATTCAATACATCATTCTTAAGACAGATCCAGCGAAGTTCTTGCGACACCTCAGCTCAAATCAACAAAAAACTGTCGATTACGTCAAAATTGGGGAAATGTTGGTTCGCGACAAACAACAAATAGCTACGGAGTTTAATCTTTTCTTTCGATCAGTGTTCTCGAAGTCTTACACTAGACATTGCTCCTTTAACGAAGAAACTGAAAAAAGCTCAGGGTTCATCACGTTTGAAGGTATCTTTTCTATGCTACTTAACCTCAAACCTAAATCGTCAAATGGTCCTGATAATATACAAAATGCATTTCTTCGTCGTTACGCTTAGTGGATTTCTAGATTCCTTGTTGTTATCTTCATGATGTCATTTTCATGTGGCGTTGTTCCCTCAGATTGGCAAATCGCTCGGGTTGTACCCGTTTTTAAAAAAGGAGACCGAACAATGTTACCGAATTATCGCATAATTTCACTCACCAGCTCTTCGTGTAAACTACTGGAACATATAATTTCTAATTACATCAATGATTTCCTCGATAAACATCAAATAATCTCGCTTTCTCAGCATGGGTTCCGAAAGAGACTTTCTACTACTATTCAGCTCATTTCAACTATTCATTATTTTGCTTCTATAGTAGATAGGCCTTGTCGAATCGACGTCATCTTCCTTGATTTTAGCAAAGCTTTCGACAGAGTTCCTCATTCCGGTCTTATATACAAACTAAATGAGATTGGCCTTCCCAGCACAGTTGTCCAATGGATTTCAGCTTATCTTCAAATGCGAAAACAATTCGTCGATGTAGACGGTCACCATTCTGATCCTCTTTCTGTAATTTCGGGTGTTCCGCAAGGGAGTGTCCTTGGCCCTCTTCTTTTTTCAATTTTTTATTATTGACCTCACTTTTTGTATAGATAAAAGCGTGAGTATTCGTTTATTTGCGGACGACTGTCTATTGTTCAAGGATATTAACCCTACTAGGGACCAAGTTGTTCTGAACGAACGTCTTAATGCAGTTTCTAGCTGGTGCGAACGTTGGGAGATGAAGCTTAACCAAGAAACAGTCTTTGTACATGCGCATCACTAACAAAAAGTCCTCTCATCAGTATGACTACTTTATTGGTGATAACTACATCTCTCGGACGATGAGCTGTAAATATCTTGGTATAACAATTTCTAGCAACTTATATTGGTCCTCACACATTGAACACGTTTGTGCAGCTGCCCGTCGAAAACTAGGTATGATAAGACACAAGCTTAAGCACGTGCCTTCTCATGTGAAAATTTTAGCCTATAACACATTGATAAGAACGAAGTTAGAATACGCCTGTACAGACTGGGATTTATTCACCAAAAAAATTGTCAAGATACTGGAAGATGTTCAAAAGCAAGCAGTTCGTTTTATATTTAATCGCTACCACCCGCATGACTCACCTGCTGCCTTAATTCAAAGTAACAACATCATATCTCTTGAATCACGAAGGAAGCTAGCTAGACTAAATTTTTTTTATCAACTCTGGTTTAAAAAACTCCGGCTTGAATCGTCGTCCTTTCTGCACCCATCCTCGACTAGGCGCACGAGGCATGACCATCCGCACAAAATAACTCCAGTATTCGCTCGAACAAATGCATTTAAATACTCATTCTTTCCCAGAACCATAACAGAATGGAACAACCTACCTCATCACATATTTATATCTGACAATGTTTGGAGTCGATTGAGCGTTTGTTTGATGTATAACTTTTTGTATTGTGTTTTATTTTCCCGTTCCCCACTGCCGCCACCCCTCCCTACTTTGTTGTGAGCTATTACATTTTTTTCTACGCATTCGTTTTTGTGCTTCATTACAATTTTTGCACATTTTTCCCCTGTTCCCCTCTTCCATTTTACGGATTACCTGCTGTTGCGCTTTTTTGACTCCACTTTTGTAACCCCCAATCCTGCTTGGGCCGCAATTGGCCAGCAGTATTCCTAAATAAAATAAATTAGTGTTCAGCGCAAAACTCTCCGGAACGTTTCACGAAACAAAAGTGACAGTTAAAATAACCCTATTTTAAGTAACCTATTCTTTAAATAATAGTGCGCAGATTAGACACGTCTGAAAGTTCTTATTTTGCGCGCTGCCAACTATCTGTATTTGCGGAGCATGCAATGGATTCTCTATTTAATGTCGTTCGGTTTGACGACACTAGACGAAGTCTGTAATCAGAAAATTATTTTAATGTGATTTACATATTCACGGGTCAGGATATCAAATTAACCTAGGTAGATTACTTGTGGTGTAAAATACTCACTGATTAGCTATTATACACGACACATTTTGTTCCCGTTTTACAGAGCAGTTAGCAATAAAACGTTGATTTTTTTAATATTAATCGTTTGCGTCTGGAGACCAGGCAACGTTGGCAGAATGCTGGCGTAAGCAGCCCATAGGAGTCATATTATAATATCTGCAACCACGTGATCAATGTGACTAGGATCGCATAATTGTGCGCTCTATATTTCTTGCTGAGCTCTGCAGAGCGCATGTTTACAATGAGCGTCCACAGTTTTCTGTCGCGTGCATTGCGCGCTGTCAAGATTGCCGTCCTTAGCAGCCTATCAATTTGAGCTCGTTATAAGCATACGCTCTAAACACAGCCCTCAGATATGGCGTCCGGTGATTGCCTGTATAGTTTGTAACAACGGCGTTGTTCTCACATTAAGTGAAATAGAGTATTCTCAAACGTAAACAAACACTATTCCAGACCTTGGGGCTGAGCGTTTTCAGCAGCTCTATCACTTATCTCGTCGTCGTCGTCCTCGGCGTTCTAACCGCCGTCACTGGAGCTGGTCGCCAGCGGATCATAGTCAAGAGTCCCAGCTTCAAAAAGTTCTTCCTAATAATCACTGCTCTCGTGCACGTCGAAATCTTAGAAAACAGAACACTAGTACGAAGCGAGCAACGACAACATTTGCCGGTAAAAAAATGGTAGAAAAATGGGAAAGCAAAGCCGACGACGAGCCCCGAAACTCCGAGGGGCGTAATCACCAAGTTGGGGAGAGCGTGCAAGTTGATGGATCGAGTGCGGTAACTCCGCCACTAGGGACACTGACGAAATAAAATATATGAACAGATGAGGCAGTTTACGTCACCATGCATGGCGGCCATCATCAGTAAAAGGTTCCACGGTCCCGAAATTAAACATAATTTATCCGCGATTCTCATCGCGTTCCTGGGAAAACAAATTCGGTTTAATTTTAGTGGGCTCCAATGCTACAGTTATCTCAGATTTTATTTTCTTCATGTCCTGACCCCTTTAGGCAGGCTTCATTGTGCACTAATGCACCAGATATGTTTCAAGGTATGTTGCATGAGTTTCTTTATTTCTATGCGAAGCATGGATCATGTGTTGACGACGCACAGGTTGCGGACTTTGAACTGGGTGCGGACTACTTAAAAAAACACGTTTGTGGAATTTTGACTGAGCACACTACTCACGGCCTACTAATTATACACTGGAAAAACACGGTATACTAGTTTTCTGGAGTGGCTTTTCAGTGTAAGCTTCAATTTAGTGAGGTTCGTTTTTTGTTTTTTTGCAGGGATGCGGTTACGGCAAACAGTGATATAAGGAGCGCCAGCGGATCGAACAGTATACGGACATTATGGAATATTGGAATTCATCATTATGGCGTACAGAGGATCGAGCTAAATTCGGATCTAATGAAGGATGGGGCTAGTGGCATCATCCGAGGTATTTGATCTGATGAAGGTATACCATCTACAATATGCATAGAAGCTTGAACGAGAGCTGAAGGGTGTTTTTTAATTTATTTCTGTAATGGTACTTACGCCTGTTCCTTCTTTGAAAGTTGAATGTAGGCCGACAAACATAATCGCAATGCTCTCTACAATTTATCTACTGAACTTTTTGTATTTAAAAAGAGGTATAGTCTTAAATGCTTTTCTAAAATTAAAGGCTACCAGTTCAGATGCGAAGTGTTAACTGTGATGATGATCGTACGCGTGATTGGCTTGAAAAAATATAACTCCGTTATAAATACAAACGGAACTATTAAATGGTGTTTTATGTGCCAATTCTAAGCAACGGTTGCGTCAAAAATTAGCAATGTACCTCTGACAAGTTTCTGGGATATAAATAGGTAAAACAATTTTCGGTATTTGATTTTAACACAATTCGGGAAACGTTTTTGTGATTATTTTAGACTTATATTGTCTTTGTACGTCTATCATTTGTTTCAAACTGTTCGCTAGAACGGTGATTACTGTAAAAGAAATCAAATACTTAAAAAGTAAGTTTAACATGAAAGGATTTGGACAAAACCAGACCTAACTGTAGCGAAAGTTCTTAGAAATCGGTGTATCTAGGTTTTACCAAATTTGTTTTTAAATCATCGCACCAGCGGTTATTAACTGGCATTGAATGGTTCTAACTATTTTTAAAATTTTACCCCAAAAGTTGTTTTTATGTTTATTTTTGTCTTGTGCGATTTTGTGTTTTTTTAAAGCCAATGATTTGAATCGGTGTTTCTTGGTTAAACACGATGAAACTGCTGACTCTCCTATGTATTGTAGCATAATATAATAGGCGCAAGGACATAAAAAAATAGGCAAAGGCGATACAAGCACATTTATAATTGATTTTTAGTAAAGTAGATTTTTCTTTAATAAAACATTCTTGAAGAGTTCTGGTCACAGGTCACTGAACCAGCTTGCATAGGGTGGCTTTCGTTTGCCATGAACATGTCATTTAACATTGTTTTTGATAAAGCCGTATACCAGAGTCGCTGTCCAGTGGTGACTCAATCGCGCTCAAGCCACTGTGGCTTGCGGACAAAAAGCTAAAATTAGGTGCTACTGATGGATGAGAAATCAGGTGAACTAAATTGAAACGACGCACGATTTTTACGAGTACGTTGATGTCCTTATTTCAATTGCAGACAATTCAAAACGAACAAAAAAAGCATAGATTGTCTCCACCTTCATCTGCACACATTATTTTGGGAATCGACCTGTATGAACCTAGGGATGGAGTCCTCTACACAACACTGTTGACGGAACTGGGGCAAGTGCTTATGGATTTAACATTGTGTTATGTTTCCCTTTATTACATTTATACATATGTACTGTGGATACAGAAAATATGAGCGGGAGAAAAACGCGGTCCGCAGAGGAAAGCTTACAGCTTAACCGTTGCCCCTCTATCCTACATACTATCTTCCACTATACAAATAGAGGATCCAGCCTGTGCGCGGATGCAAAGATATGAAAAAGACAAACACTGGCTCACGCGCTTTTTTAAAACCTTCCCTTCTAAGGTCTAACGAAAATTCAGAACTCTCACAAAGACCTTCTCTAAGATACCAACATATTTTTATGTATTGTCGACATCATTCTATACAATCTTGCTGCAATATTGAAAACAGCCCCACGGGTCATCATGAGTAATCCCCTACAACAGCATTGCATTTTTTTACTTCTCCATAGTTTAGATTTTTATTGGCGGTGTCGCAGGAAATTTCATTGCATCGATTGTCTCTTCTCGTTTCTTTAGACTGCAATTGAAAATATACGTCTAGTCATGTGGGACTATGTTTTCGAACGAGTCAGGTAACGTTGGGAGTTCATTCATGAAACTATCTCAAATATAATTCCGGACGTCTCTGCTCCTGACGAAACAAAACCTAAAGAAAATTATTTTCGTTATCCGCAACAATCGACGACCAGGCAGACTGATAATAGCAAACATGACACAAAGTGAGAAAGGAAATGTACGATAAAAAGTATCCAAACCATCGAAAACACGAAAACACTGCGCCAAAGTGATGACTAGTTATTTCCGGGAGAGAGAGTCCTTTGGAAAAATGATTTATACTCGCTTCATTAGGAACTTGTTGCGGATTGGGACTTCCTGTAGAGAGACAGCACGTGTGACAAAATTTCTATTCGTAGGGTCAGAGATTGTTGTAGCGATGTAATAAATAAAGACGAAAAACGACGTCGCCATTGTGGAGGGCGTGGACCTATAACGACCTGCAGCAATAAATTGCAATATTTGTTTACCATTTACTTTTTACTACTGCCATTTACTCGTGGGGGTTCAAATTAGCTGCAGGTACAGCTTAACGTACTTCCAGCTCAAAGAAGTTTCAGCAGCGGCGACAATGCGAGAAGACGCACAGGTTACACATATTATACGTATTGGAAAAAAATTAACAATATAATTTAATTATGAGAAGAGTTAATAGAAAACATGAAATATTATACAGATGCAACTCTATTGTAAATATATCAATAAGAACGTACTTTGTTAGGTGATACAGTTATTATTTTGTATGTGCTTTCTGGTAACTTTGGGAGGGCCATTTTGATTCTATGAAGGCTATAATTGGAGCAGGAGAGTTCAATGAACCAGGGTACCGAATTACGAGTATGGATAAATTAAGCTTCTTTTCTTCAGGAACATTCGAACAAATTACCTTTCGAATAAGAGTAAGTACATATATATATATATATATATATATATATATATATATATATATATATATATATATATATATATATATATATATATATATATATATAATTCAAAGATGAGAACTGTCCGAGTTAATAATACGAAGTTTATTACGACGTTTCAGCCGGGACCGCTGATGAAGAGCGGACCCTGCTCGACACGGAAATAACCTTCGTATTGGTAACCCCGACATTACGCATATTTCACATATGATCCCTTTTTTCTGTTTATTATTTTATATTTACCCTACTGCTGTTTCACGAAAAGTGGACAAAAAGGGAGGAAGTGGCCGAGTGGGCTTACGCGTCTCAGCTCGGAGCGTGTAGCGAAAGCTTGCTCTGGGAACATCTTGGGTTCTATCCCCGCCGCCCCCGCCCGTTTCGATCTGGATGAGTTTCGTACCGAGACGCATTTTTGTTATCACTACTGCGTGATGCACGCTAAAAACCCCAGGTTAGTAATTGTACCGCACTGGCTAAATTTATCATCTACAGCTAAGATACCGATTACCCGTTGAGGCGCATCTCCATCACGGCAACATACAGAGCAAACCAATTCTTTTTTTAAGTGGACAAATTCAATATTGCGAAAACTACGCATCGCAACAAAAAAGTATTGCGTCCTTTGGTCCTGGGCCAGGGAGTTATTTAGAAATATTAACAAACTCCGGGTTAATTAGATTTTTACTTTTTGCATAATTAACTTTCTTAATATTGTTAGGAATGACAATTGATGAGGCGATAATAACTGATGAAACTAAACGTTTAATGGGGCGAACTTGTGCCCAAAAATACAAAGGGAACAAAAGAAAGCAGAGCGTCGCGGGCGTTGAAGTCGACGTCGGCGTGACAGCAGAGTCGAACGCTGGGGCGAAACTGACTCCGGCTTGCCACGCGGAGTCCCTTTTGTACACGCGTGGGCTACTGGACCATTCGGCGTGGAAGGTTCGGCGCGTAGAACATTCTAACCTCGAATCAGGAAGACGGTTCTCGCATTTACCAGAACAGCACATTACAGCATCAACGAAAATGTGTAGCCGCGACCAGGAATCGAACCCTGGCCTTCTGCGTAGAAGGCAAGCGCGATAACCGTTAAGCTACGGGCGCGCTGTCTACTTGCTCAGCTGCGCTCGCGGCATTATTCCCCCTTTAAAAAAGTGCACCGTCCCGATGCAGCACAAAACAGCAACAAAAGAATTCAAAACAGAAGGACACCAGATTCGCGAGCCTCAGTTCACAGTTCACAGTTCGACAAGAGTTCAAAGTTTTATCGTTCGTTGTACGACTTGAGGCGCACGATGTGGACTACTTCGGGTCGTGGTTGGCGTCGTCTTGATGGTCTAGTTCCGTCAGGAAGCACCTCGCAGTTTAAGTCCCCGAGACGGCGAAGAACCTAGTAGGGTCCAAAGTAGCGCTTCAAAAGCTTCTCGCTAGTACACTTCGCCGAATTGGTGTCCAGACCCATACTCTGTCCCCGGGATGAAAGTGGACGTCACGCCGGCGAAGATTGTATCGGCCGGCGTCGACAAGTTGCTGGTCTTGAATTCGTAGTCTGGCTAGCTGGCGGACCTCGTCTGCCCGTTGAGCAACCACTCGGGCGTCATTGCCTTCGTCGTCGACAGGCTCGTGCGGCAACATAGAGTCTAGTATAGTCGTCACCTTCCGGCCACACACCAGCTGGAAGGGCGTCACTCCTGTGGTCTCTTGCACGGCCATATTGTATGCAAATGTGACGTACGTAATACCTCGTCCCATGTCTTGTGCTCCACGTCGATGTACATGGAGATCATATCGGCGATGGTCTTGTTGAGCCGCTCCGTCAACCCGTTTGTCAGCGGATGGTATGCAGTTGTCCGACGGTGGTCCGTCTGGCTTAGACGAAGGATCTCCGGGGTCAGCTAGGCCATGAACGATGACCCTCGGTCTGCGGTCAGGACTTCAGGGGGCGCCATGCCGGATGACGATGGACTCGATGAAGAACTTGGCGACTTCGACAGCAGTCCCTGACGGAAGGGCTTTCGTCTCGGCGTACCGTGTAAGATATTCTGCGGCGACGATTATCCAGCGGTTTCCCTACGTCGACGGTGGAAAAAGACCCAGCAAATACATTCCAATTTGCTGGAACGGTTTGGCTGGAGGGGTAATCTGCTTAAGGCGACCTGCTGGCTTTGACAGCGGTTTCTTGCGTCGCTGGCACTTATGGCACGATCGCGTGTAGAGATGGACGGTCTTCGGAAGTTTGGGCCAGTAGTATTTTTCGCGTATTCGGGCTAGTGTCCGGCTGCACCCGAGGTATCCTGAAGTCGGGTCGTCGTGGCAGGCTTGAAAAATCTCTTCTCGAAGGCTGGTAGGGACTACCAGAAGCCGCGGCGAATTACTGGCTCCAAAATTGTTACTTATAAAGTACACCCCTTCGAATAGCGAAGGTCGGCAGGTCTCGTAAAAGACACGAGGAACGGTACTTCCCCGTCCTTCTAAATGCCCAATCAGGGCGCGGAGCTCCGGATCGTCCCGTTGAAGTCTTGCCATGTCGTTGGTGTCCACGGCACCTAGGAAACACTCGTCGTCATCCAGGTCGGTGCAGCCTGACGTTTCGACGGGGCTCTGGACAGGCAGTCGGCGTCACTATGTTTCCGTCCTGACTTGTAGACCATGGCCATGTCGAATTCTTGCAGTCGAAGGCTCCATCGAGCAAGTAAGCGCTTGTCGAGGCCCGGGGTGAAGGTGTCTTTTTGTCAGTGGGTGTCCGAAAGACTGCGGGAATAGCAGTTGACACCGGGAATACTGGCAGGCGAGATTGTCAGCGGGTGTCGGGTAAACTGGCGGAAGTTGCGGTTGACACCGGGAACGCTGGCAGTTGGGTTAATGAGCACTATGATTTGCAACCGCTGGGCCAAGACGGCTAGCTGCTTCGCGTCACTCCAACAACCGACGAAGGGCAAGGGACGACTCTCCCTCGAGGGGATCGTTCCAAGAGAGCTACGAAATGTTTTAAATGATTCTTTCTCGACATTACTCTGGCCGGTCGTGGCAGTGACAGCAAGACTTTTAATAAGTTATGTCGCGTCACGACCTGGTCGGGGATGAGGCAGTAGACATTTAGGTTGCTTGTAGTTGTCCAGCTTGCCTTGAGGCGTGAACAGTTTAAGCGGGCTTGCTCGCTGAGCTGCCGCCCCCTCCGAGGACCGATCAGTCCCTAGAGCTCGTATGCACGTGGACGGAGTGGGATGCTGACGCTTACATCGAGTAGCACATGGTATATGTAGCCGTTGCGGAACGCGGGTATGTTATATGGTCATCCGCCAGAGGCTTTGGATCCCTTAGCTTGCGCAAAAGATGGACTAGGTTTGCACCATTGTTACATGTTCTGAAGGAAACTCACATGTTGAGCAACGCAGCTAGTGGTTTTGCCGTTTCGCCTGCTTCGAGGTGAGAAGGGCACTCGAGGTATAAAGATCGACGTGAGCGTCGTGCCTTACTTCTAGGCTTACTCGGCTAGATACAAGCGAGGAGGCTTGCCCGGTTCACATCGCTGACTTGAAAGGATACTACCATTGTCGCGATGGGGAAGACGTATAACATTAGATTGCGGTAGGACACAAGAAATCTCCTGTTCTTGGCGACCCAGGAGCGAGCTCTGGAATGCGGACTTGCTGAGTTCGCCGCATGGTACACGAACCCGTCGGCAAGCAATTTGGCGGTGGCGGATATGGCCAATGCCAGAATCTGCGGCAGAGTATTTGCTTTCTGTGTGTTGTTTTTACACTTTGTTCTGCGCAGAATAGCTTCTTCGAAAGGCGTCCATAGGCGGCGTAACCCAGGAAGCCCACCGGGAGAGAAACGGGCCCATTCGTTTTCCCAAGTGCTCAGGGTGGCTGACAGTTCGGCCTGACGAACGGTTCAGGCGGGCAGTTCTAAGCCCGTTGTGACCTCTAAGCGGAACGGGGCAGGTCCGTCTGCGTCGGCCGGACCAGCTTAGAGCAAGCCCCTGATGTATCGCGGTGAGTGGGACAGCGAGCGACAGACAGGTCGGCAATGTCTGCCGGCTTCGTTAGCCACCACCACCTACAACGCTTTCGGACGCTGCAACGTGGCCACTCTGGCAACAGCAACAGCGGCCGCCCATGAAGCCAAGCGGCTCCCTGAGGCTCATGAAGTTCCCCGAAGTCCGGGCCTTGAGGGGGGAGAGTGTGAAAGCTGAGGGTGAAAGACGAGGCAGAGGGCACATGACAAGTGGTCGGCGGAGAAGACACAAGCTGGCGCGAGAGAGTGCGTGCTGAGCGAGGCTGAAGCTGGTACCAGGCACATCGGAGCCGGGCTGCCTGGCTTGGCCATTAGTGAACCCCGGAGCGGTCCACCAGCGAGGTCTGGAGCAAGACCGGTGGAAACGGCGAGCCCGGGCCATATGACCTGAGCTATGACGATCCCGGGGTGGTTCCGCAGCGAGACTCGGGCATTGATAGCCCGGGTGAACCAGCCTATTCAGCGCTGGCGTGGGAAAGGCGATCCGCAGGAATGGACACGGACTCCGACTTTGAGCTCTGATCGACGGGCGACAACAAGGGTCGGTGTGCCTCGACTGCTGGCTCTCGACGACGGGCAACCGGGAGGTACAGTAAACCCATTCGCTGTCTTCTCGTTGCTTTTATGTCGCTCCCTGGGTGACGGGCGGAGCGCATACCAATCGGGCAGCGATTATTAGTAGAGGGATTTCCGTAAAGAGACCCCAAAACTTTGAAGGTTCGGCCCAACTAGCGGCGAAACACAGCGGATTGCCGCGCGCGGCGTGCCACCTTGCCGCAAAACTTGCTCCGCGGCAGGACTCTTCTATCGCAAAACGAACTGGATACGACGCTATTTTATTTTTGCAAACCCCGCACCGCGAGCAAGGGGGGACCAATCGGAGGCAACGCATTCAGTGACGTACTATGCCATGTCCACGCTTTTTCCTGAGACAGAGCCCTGCTTTTAAACCGCAAGTCGCAATGGGCCTCCCTTTGAAAATTCGCGTGATGGAGAGGTTTCTTAAGACTGTGCTTATTTTCCCTTTCTTTTACAACAAGGCTCAACTTGGGTGCCCCCCTCCCCCCGTCAGGCCGGGCGTGCCCACAATCTTTGTTTTCGACCCTTAGGGAGCAGACGTTAATATCGACGTTCACGACCGTAGGGAGGTCGTCGTCTGGGTCAGTCGTCAGTGGAGAGGACGAGCTCAGCCGCCGGAGTCGAAGGCCTTTGCGAAATGCACGGAGAATCTCGCAGGGGATCGTTGCCATCAAGAGAGCGCGAAATGCTGTTTGCTGCCACGTGAATGCCGCGGTGATACACCGCGAGTTTTTGTTGCCCTTCCCCGCGGGAAGGTGGCACGCCGCGCGCTTTGTTCCGTATTGTTCGGCCGCTATTGTGGCAGTACCTTAACTGGAATTACTGTTGGAAACCTGAAATCCAGGTTGCCGACAACGCAATCCTTTTTCAAAAATGAAAATCCTGACAGAATGAAGATAGACTTCCAGTTCCACAATCCAGATAGCGAAAATTGGAACTGGATTTTTGGGTAGGGTTATTATGTGATGTAAGATGAATTCGAGTTATTTTTTTATGAAGACACGCTTAAGCACAGGCGAGCTGGTGTAAGTTTGCCATTTTGTTAAAATACCTTAGAACGCTTGAGAAAATCTTTGAACAATTAAATGTACAAGAGACAGTGAAAGAGGACAGTCAGACGGGTCTTGGGCTTTTCAGTCTATGGCGCTTCGGTGCACGGACTTTTGGGTGCACGGACTTTTTGGTGCACGGTCTTTTCAGTGTGGGACGTTTTGGTGCACGGATTTTTATGTGCACGGACATTTCGTTGCACGGCCACTCAAATTTGCAAGTCTATTCTAGTTTTTTCTAAACATAATATTCACTACGTAGGCAACAAATTATCTTTTTTCGCTCTTTATAATTTTGTAGACTTTGTCATTCATTTACGGTCACTTACTGAAATACAACCTAAGTGACTTCGTTAGGCGCAGCACCATCCTACGTGAGAATTGCAGACGCTGGAGGTTGTGGTTCGTTTGCCGGTGTCTCATTTCCAACGTACACACTAGATGCACACCATCGTATTTACGCGTTGCATCGATAGAGGCGATCTTGGCCTCTTCTGAAAGGGTATGGGTTTTGTTATTGGTAATCTGTGTAGGAAAGGCCCCAACATCAAGTAGCTTGAAAATGGTAAATATTACCAGAGTATAAGATGGGAAACTTCATGGAACATTGAGACATCCTTCTTCCTGTGCACTTTTTCTTCCACTAAGTTTCCTACCTTTCACCACAGTCTAGGGTTATTATCTACATGATCAACAACCCCCAGCTGACCTGCAAACTTGCTGATTTTTCGTAAAGCTTGAAACTTTGTTTCCTTATTATAGCTCAGAACAAATCGGAGCATCTACAATATGTGTCCACCGCCAAATCGTATGGCTTCGATAGTTTAGCACAAGTGACAGAAAAAATTAATGTCCTTCTCATCCGTCACGCGTCGCACGTTTTGAAACATAAATCGAGGGGAAAAAACAGTGTTGACGTTTGTTAACATGAATGTTTTTAACGGAATCTGAACGTAAGCTATATAAAGAATTAAAAATAAGAAAACTATATGTGTAGAAAAAAAAAGAAATGTTCCTCCGGACAGTTTAGGCCACATATTTTATTTGCTCTGAACGCCGCCTAGGAGTGCGTTCAGTAGCGGTACAAAACGATGCAGGCCATCGATGTGATGCTGTTTGATGCAAATCCGCAACACAGATATTTGGGCAAAATGTTACAAATCGGCCAACTAAAACTGATAGGCAACTGCGACTAGAACTGATGGCTCAGTTGAATAGACAATAAAAAGGGAAACGGCAGCGCTTACAAACAAGCGCATTGACAAGAAGGAGGTGGCAAGCGGTAAAGCTTTTCGACGACCCCACCCCATCTTTAAAATAACAACTATGTTCTTTCCTGGTGGGTGTGGCTGTTTTATATTAACGAACCACTTGGTTTCCAGCACATTAGGGCACCCTTGAAACTCCCAATAATTATTCCAATACACCTTTGCTAACTCGTAAAAAACAAAAAAAACCCATAAGCTCGACAAGCACTCTGTTGTCGAAATGGTGGTTTACGTTCCGTCGAGCTTAAGAAACACGCTATTTCACCTTCCCGAAAAACAAAACCACTGCACCTCTATGAGAAGCCTAGAAAAGAAAGGAAAAAAAGGGGGGGGGTGAAAATTGTTTTTAGAGCAATAAATTAAACCTGAACTACTTTAGATAGATCTACTGAAGTGAGATGCACTTCAACTGTACGTATGGTAGCAGTACCACAAGGCTATTAAACCGCCGGCTGTCTATCAGTTTAAACGCGTTCCTTCTCTCTTTTTGGGGAAGGGCTCGTGGGGCCGGGAGGGGAGGAAAAGGGATGCTATGCTTACTAAGGAGCTTCAATCTGACATTTATCACGCCCAGAGCCGCCGCTTAGCAACCCCTGGCATAAACGGTACTTAAACAGTAGCTGGATTATGTTAGTGCCGTTGTTCTGCTGTTACTTTCAGCACTTTAAAAATAAAATCTTCCAGGCCTGGTACTCTAGGGTGATGATGATTGATGATAATTGGGGTTTAATGTCGCAAGAGCGACTATGGCCGTATTGCGCCAAGACAGTTATTTTAATTAAAGAGCCTTGTAATTAGTTTGAAAATTAGTTATCTGGCTATATCAGGTGCAAAAGGCCACTTGCACGTAGGAAACTTAGAACGCGAGAGAATGGTACCAGAGGTCTATTACCAAGCAGAAAATAAGGATGAAATGGATGGTGGATTTTAAAAAGTTCAGGAAAATATCTAAGACGCTGATGATCCAAAAATGTGAAATTCCACAGGATGTAAAGGACAGTTAACATTTTCCCACACTTTTCACAGAGCTTGACATCTTCACTGCAGATCAATGTGCAGGTGTGTCAATCAGGAATGACCAATTCTCAAACGGCACAAAAGGACTTCCGAACGGCGGTCCTGATGGGAGGAACTCTCCCATTCTTCTAAGTTTGGCTTAATAACATGAAGTTTGTTATCAATCTGTGTGTCCCACTCCAGCTGCCATAACTTAATAATTGACTTGTTTAAGGCTGGCTTGAGGTCTTGGTGTGGCAGGCCAAAAGATGTTTCCGTAGAGTTTTTTGCAGAAAGTGCAAGCTGGTCTGCATTCTAGTTACCAGGAATGCCCACATGACTGGGCACCGAGCAGAAGTTTATAAGTTGTCCAAGATGGAAAGCTTTGTTAATCTGAACACAAACCTGTTACACAAGAGCGTTCTTGCTGTCTGCTAAAGATGAAATGTATAAGAGAACACTTTGGGAATCAACAAACAGAACCGCTGTGTTAATGTTATTTTCTAGAGTATATTCAACAGCCATAAAGATACCATACAATTCAGCAGTAGAAATGGTGGCAAGAGGGCTGAGTTGGCTAACTTTACTGAAAGTGAGAGAGTAAACTGCACAACCTACGAAGGTAGATGTTTCCGAGCCATCAGTGTAAAAGTGGAGATAGTCACAATATTTCTGCTCTAGCTCGGCGAACTCCCGCAAGAGAGCAAGAGGAGGAACAACCTCTTTTGCTGTCCTTTGAAAGTGACCAATCACGAGATATGCACCAAGTCCCAAGAAGCAACCCTATAGGCCTGTCTCAACAAAGGGAGCTTATCAAAGGAAAGGTGGTGCGACCTTGCCATGCTCTCACCCCGAAGGCTCAGGTGCCGAACGATACTGGGCTTATTCTCAAAAAGGCGAAGCGATGCAGAGGTCTGCAGAGCGGGAAATGACGGGTGGTGCGGATCACTAAAAACTTTGTAGCCCTAACAGAAACCTAGATATTGTCTTCGTCGCTCAAGTGACATCTGATGCGTTTCAGCATACAGACTCAGCTCGGGCGATGTGCGAAAAGCACCTGTGGCTAGATGCAGCCCCAGGTGATGGACTGGGTCTAACATGGTCAAAGCAGATGGTCGTGCTGACGCATACACCACTGCACCGTAATCCAGCCGGGACCGCACTAGAGAGTTGTAAATTCGCAGCAGGCATTGTCTGTGAGACCCCCAATTTGTGTGCGACAGCACCTTAAGAATATTGGAAGATAGAAGGCATTTTTGCTTTAGTTCTTTCAAGTGGGGTACGAATGAAAGCTTTTTGTCAAATGTCACGCCTAGAAACTTATGGGCCTCGTTTACAGTGATGGCAAGGTTATTAAGATATAAGGTAGGATTCGGTGACAACTCTCGAAGCAGCGAAGAAAGAACACATACGGTTTCGTCGGGGGAGAAACGAAACCCATTTTCGGCTGCCCACTTGCTCGCCCTGTTGATTGTCAGTTGCAGTTGACGTTCGCAACTATGCAGATTGCAAGAAGAATCTGAAATTTGCACATCATCCACATACAAAGAATAAGATGCTGTCGGTGGTATCACCTTAGCCAGGCTATTGATTTTAACTGCAAAAAAGTGTGACACTAAGCACTCCTCCCTGAGGGGCACCACTTTCTTGAGTAAACACATCCAACAAGGTGGAGCCCAGACGGACTTGGAAAGTACGTCCCATTAAGAACCTTTGTATACATCGCAACATGCGACCCCGAACACCGTAAGTGTACAGATCCCGCAGGATACCATAGCACCACGTCGCATCGTACGCCTTCTGCAGATCAAAGAACACAGAGAGACAAACCTGGCGGTGTACAAATGCCTCACGAACAGAGGTTTCAAGGCGGAGTAAGTGGTCCAGGGTGGAACGTCCAGCTCGAAAACCGCACTGATTAATGTCAAGCACATTCTCAGTCTCCAAGAAATGAACGAGACGTCGGTTAATCATTCTTTCGTAGGTTTTTCCCAAGCAACTTGTGAGCGCAATGGGTCGGTAGCTAGTTCGTTCAGAAGAATCTTTGCCAGGCTTCAGAAAAGCGATTACATGAGCTGTTTTCCAAATCTCCGGGAATGCAGAGCAGTGCCACAATGAGTTATAAGAGGTCAGCAAACTGCCCGGAGAGTCAAGTGACAGGTGCCTTAGCGTCTCATAATGAATATTGTCTGGCCCAGGAGCAGGCTGTTTCTTTACACTGAGAGCCCCTTCGAGCTCAGATAGTGTAAAAGGCCTGTTATACGGAGCATCACGAGCACCAGACAGAATGATTGGCTGCTTCTCTGCTGTGAAACAGAACTTTTAAAGGCTTCACTGCAACTGCATAAACTAGAAACGTCTTGGAAATGTTCCCCAAGAACATTCGCTTGATGTTTCAGAGACGTTGAAGGAGAAGCAGGGAAGAGGGGAATTCTGAAGGGTAGGTGGTCACCCTAACCTTTCTAAGCCGAATCCACGCTTTTTTTAGGTACAAAGCTACTCAAGGACGTCAAATACTTTCTCCAGGATCTTCCCTTCGCCTGGCGGCTTGTCCAGCGAGCTTTAGCTCTTTTTTCTTAAACTCAAGTAAATTTCTAGAAGTTGGATATCTACAGAAGATGTACCAAGCTTCGTTCTGGGACTTTCGTGTTGTTTTACAGTCATCATTGCACCATCGCTTGCATCTCTTAGGAAGGCGGCCGGATGTTTGAGGGTGCTCCGTGTGGCAGCTCTTATTATAACCTCTGTTACATACAGTGTTGCTTCATCTGGGTTCATTTTTGAAATTATAGAAGAATCAATCAGTGCCTCCAATTAAAAATGAACCAATATGTCTTGTCTTGTTTCCACCGGGGCATTCGCATTAAAAGAGTCAAAAGGGAGACAGTACTCTCTAAAACAATAGGGAAGTGATCGCTCCCAAAATGATTATTAAAAACCTTCCATGAAAAGCGTGGAAGTAATGAAGGTGAAGTAATAAAAAGGTCAATGGATGAAATGAGTTGTGAGCAGAACTAAAAAAGTAGGTTCTCTCCCTTTAAAAATACACAAGTTAGATGATAAAAAAACTCTCAATTACTCGGCCTCGAGAGTCGAGGCGAGTACTGCCACACAAGGGGTGATGGGCATTAAAATCTCCTAAGATTAAGAAGGATTGAGGAAGTTGCCCTACAAGTCCTTGGAGTTCATGCAGTTGCAATGGAACGTTTAGTGGCAGATAAATTGACAGAATTGTTATGAGGCGTACTAAAAGAAGGCGTACTGCTACAGCTTCGAGAGGTGTGCAGAGAGGAACCTCCGAACAGGCAACCCCACTCTGCACGACCACTGCTACGCCAACAGAACTGGAATTCTGACGACCTTTGCGGAACACTTGATAACGTCGCAAAATCTGTGTATGATGTGTTTGAAGACGAGTTTCTTGTAGAGAGAGGGCAATAGGCCGAATCTCATTCATAAAATAATTAACGTCATCAATGTTGGGTAAAAGACCTCGACAGTTCCATTGCATAAAATGCAAGTTTCTTATTTAGGTAAAAAGGAACAGGAATAAATTAATAAAAAAAAGGAGAGAGGAAAATAAAATTAATGCTCACGATCAAAGAGCTAAATTGATCTAATTTATTTGGGAGCAGTCACAGGTTTCTTCCCTTTAGATTTACTGTTTTGAGTTTGCCACTCCATGTCTTCATGATCAGACACCGGAGTCAGCTGATCAGTAGCCTCGTCGTGATATTGTCCGAGTGCCTCTGTTCCTGTCCCTGAGATTCTGAAGTGGCAGCGCGGTGCTGCCCTTTGAATGAGGAGGACCTCTCCAGTGAGTTTTGGCGAGACTGCCGCTCCTCACCAGAGGAAGTCCTCGAACCACGGACAGGCACTGCCTGCCCGTTCTGACACTGAGAGCCAGCTGGTGTGCTCCCTCCTGAAGCTCAAAACTTCCTGGGTGAGGAAGTTCTCTTCTGAGAGGAAGAGAGGGGCTCACTCGCTTTCTTCAGAGGACGATCTGCGAGGTGAAAGCAATGGAGTCAGCTCCATTGCCTCAAAGGCACCCGAGTCTTTGGAGTGACTAGGTGCCTCGGCTTTTGGTAGCCGCGACGGAACGCCCAGGAAGAGAAAGCTTCAACCTGGGCGTAGAGGACTGGAGTGGTTTCCCAGGGTTCTCAACGGACACCTGGGTTGCCACTGATACCTTGGACGGCGCAGGTCCCCTGCTGGACAGCGGCTCGGCAAAAGAGCCCCTCTGGAAAGCGGAAAGGCGACGCTTTGCATCTTGGTAGATTATATTCTCTTTATCCTTAACTACCAGAATTTCTTTCTTTTTTTAACTGTTCACATGTTCTGGAGTAGGCGGGATGGTTCCCACTGCAATTGGCGCATTTGTTATCGGCTTCGAAACCATCAGCGGTGTGGTCTCTGCCACCACACCTGGCGCACGTCTGACGACCTCGGCAAGGGACCTTTTTCACATACCGACGGCACCAGGCGGTGGCTGCACGAACTAAAAATCGAGGAAGGGACCTACCTGCGCTACCAATCGATAATGGGAGCTACGCAACCAGTTTCTTCGTTCTCTGAGCAGCGGGGCGTGCCCAACGCGCCGTCCAAGTGGGGCATCCATGGCGTCCACTTAAACGTCGTGTTATTCTTTCCGTCCGCGTTCTTTTTTTGCGTAACACAATTATATGTATGCTGCAATTACGTTTTCTACTCGCTGATCTACAGCCTCCTTCCGAATTTCCTCGATTTTTGGTTTCAACTTCCGCCGCTTGGCATCGGGCGCTCGCGCGTGCGCAGAACGCTTCTAGGAAAAGGTCCAGTGCGCGACCCGTGACCGTACCGCTGGCACCGATAGCACCGAAGCAGATTTGGCACGTAAGGTCGCACCTTGCAGTTAATGTAGCCTGCCTTAATAGAGGGAGGGCAGGTGTGCCTCTCGAAGTTCAGAACAACATGTTTGGTGGGTCGTTCTTCACCATCTCGTCCGATTGTGATACGCTTTGCAGCTACAACTTTTTGGGATCGGAGACCCTCTACAATTTCTTCCTCAGTGCTGCCTATCAAGTCGTCTTCCGAGATCACGCCGCGGATGGTGTTCAGTGTTCGTTGAGCAGACTCTGTCACCTTGAGGTCTTGGATAGTTTGGAGATTCATTAGAGCTGTAGCTTGGTACTTATCGTAAACCTCCACGAGAAGGTCGCCTGAGAAGAGCTTTTTCGCATCATACTTAGCTCCTAGCATGCCTTGAAGCACTTCGGCGACAAGGAATGGAGACAGTTTTGAGAGTGGTTTTGATACGTCGTCAAAATGAAGAACAAAAAATCGTGCAAAGTGGTCATTTACATTGTCCGTAGCGAGAAACGTTGACAGTGCTTCGGTGCGGGTCCTTTTCAGGGCCCGATCAGGTGTTTTAGTTTTCGAACTCATAAAGATGGGGGAGAAAATTCAGTGCCCGGGTGCACCGCCACCACGGAGCCCAACGAGGGGGTTGGTAATGTGCCATAGCAAGAAGGGCTTGGCTGACACAATAACTCTACCAGTGCTGCCCGGGCACTATACCCTAGTGTGGTTGCAGGGGCAGGACCTGTTTCCACTCAAGGTTGGCCCTTGCCGCTTAAGAAGGTGAAAAAGTTAGAAAGAGAGTGTAGAAGAAAAGAAAAAGAGGTGGAAGGAAAAGTGAAAGAAGGAAGAAGAGGGTAGAAGAGGCGACTGACTTAATCATCCTGGTTGGGCCAAGCCAGGACACCCGTCTACGAGAAGCAGGGGCCGAAGCGGTGTATTTCCTCGCTCGGGGGCCCCGAAGGGTGCAAACAAACCCCGGGCTCAGCTCAATCACCAGAGTCCCCTTTTCCCCGGACACGGGCACGCCACGTACAGCCAGACGTGGGTGAGCGAACCCGCATGGCTTGGGGTTCATAGTGACGCCACTCACCAAGCACCTTCTGAAGTAGGTGCCCCCTGCGTGCGGGTGTGGTGGCCCACGCGACTGGGGTCCGTGGTGACGCTACTCACCAAGCACCTAGCACCTAAGGTGCAGGCGCCCCCTGCGGAGCTCGGGGTCCGTGGAGACGCAACTCTCCAAACACCTGCTTTCATAGGTGCACCCTTCGGGGTGCTGCTCTAGGGAAACACACACACGCACACACACATACTAATTGTAATTTTGGAAGGTAGAGATTTGGCAGCTTTCTGCCTGGTCAGGGGTGACAAAGAGGAAAATAAACTCCCACCACAATTTAATACGCAGGTTATGTTCGCACACATAGGCCGGTTGTCGCCTCTCGCGAAAACAATTTCGACTGTGTTGAGTAACCTCATACGACGAAAACCATGTCATCGATCATTGGTCGCAGATTGCAGAATAATGTAGAAGTCTGCGCGTACCGAACAATTTCAGTCAGATCGAATTTCAATTTCAATAAAAAAAAACACGCCGAATTGATTGAATACTAAACTTACTTTATATACGATCAAATCATAACTAATTTTCGTGCGAGAGTTTCAGCGGCTGTACATGATCTTGGATGATAATAATAATAATTAATATCTTTAGTTCCATCAAATATTGTTGGGGGCGCCTTAGGAAAAAAGCTGCGATATGCAGCATGACTGGTCCTCGGTCCCCTTACAGTGGTCAACGGCAAGCACCGAGAAACAAAGAGAAAAATCACATCAAGTAGCACCTGAAGGTATTGTTAACAGAAAAACAAAACAAAGGAATAACGTTTTATGAAAAGAATGCATCAGGTACAAAAATATCCACGCAAGTTTTCTAAAGTCAAGTTTTCAATGGAAACATTGCTACTGCAAAAAGTATTTAACAAATTTGGAAAAGTAAATTGAAGCATCTGATTGCCATAGTTCGTTTGCTGAGTAACTATCTTCCACTTCTTCGCGTGACGAGTGGAATACACTGGTGAATATTCCTCCAACAATGCAAGATTTTCTAAGAAATATGCGCCCTTTATTCTTTCACTCATAAAACTGGTACAAAGTCGATATGAATACAATTTGTAAACATCAATTATCCGATTTTTTTTAAAAAATTCAGCAGTGTGAAAATCAAAAAGTACATTACCTATACGTCTGAGTATTTTCTTTTGTAGTATGAACAGTTTTTCAACATTTGTTAACATTGATGTACACCAAACGAGGTAGCAGTAGGCTAAGTGCGAGTAAAACAAGGAGTTATAGATCAAGAGTTTTACATTTGTTGGCAATATGTAACGGTAGCGATTCGCAATCCCTACCACGCGAGCTAGGTTTGGAATAATATAATTTATATGGCTATCACAGGACATATTTTCACTAACAAATACTCCGAGAGATTTAAAACAACTGACTATTTCAATTCGAGACGAACTAAAACGGAGAAGCTTAGACACCACCACAGGTTTACTTTTTGGACGAAAAATAACAGCTTTTGTTTTACTACGATTTACTGTCAACGAGTTACATTCACCCCAAGATTTAATTCTTGACAAAGTTAAGTTAGCCATATCGATTAGCTCATCGGTGGTATCGGAAGAAAAAGTATGCTTCCATCATGGGCATACATTACAAATTTTGCCTCTTTTTTGACGTTAATTATATCATTTATGTGCATGCTAAAAAGGAATGGCCCTAGTACACTACCCTGTGGAACGCCTGACCTAATAGGCTTTATAGTGGAGGAATTACCATTGATGGATACATATTGCTGTCGATGGTCTAGATAAGAATGCAGAAGTAATAGCGCCTGCCCACGGATACCGTAAACTTCAAAGTTTTTAAATAGCACCTCATGACTAATACAATAAAACGCCTTGGTAAATTCTAAGAACACGTCGAGAACCAAGTTTTTATTTTCAAAGTTTCTAATATAAATTCTTTTTGACTAAGTAAGGCTGTTTCAGTTGAGAGCAATTATTTCTAAAACCAAACTGCGAGAAAGTCACAAGGTCATGTTCACTTGAAAGTCTACGAAACGGCGATGAATTATTTTTTCTAACGCTTTAAAAAAACGGGCATAATAGAATTGGACCTGTATTTCCCGAACTCATTCTCATCACTTTTTTTTGTACAGAACTGTTACTTTCGCTACTTGCATCCTTCTTGGAAATACACCAGACGCTAAGGAGAGATTAAAAATATGATTTAAAACGGGGGCAATCATATCAACAGCATACTTAATTGGACGTATCTGCATACCATGAGCGTCGCAGCTACTGCTATTTTTTAAGTGCATAATCACGTTAATTATATCTGAGGCAGTAGTGGGTTCAAAACAAATTGAGCTACAGTTTCTAAGGCACATGTATCTACAAGTGTCGGTACCATCGCTATGGATGGCTATATTTACAAAATGGTAGTTAAACAGATTGGAGAGCACTTCGCCGGTAATGTAACTCCGTTATGCACTAACGCTTCAATGGCAGTTGACGAAGGAGCACGTTTCGCGAAAGAACCTATGTGTTTTCACATTACGTCAGTGCATCTATTCGCTGAAGAAAATAGAGAGGAGTAATAACATTTTTTTGCATTTCCTAGCTCTTTAGTTAAGCAGTTACGAGAGGTTTTGAATGTTATAAGTGCATCGGGATCACGCGTTTATAAGGGAGCGTCTATAAAGTATGTCTTTCTTACGAATTTTACGAACTAAATGGAAGGTTACCCATTGTTTACGGATCTTTTTTGATATATTCTTAATTTTATATGGGAAGTGATGCTTATATAACTTAAACATTTGCTCAAGAAATACGTTATAAGCACCTTCAGCAGTATCTTCAAAAAGAATTGTATTCCAAATGGTAGATGCGATGTCCCGTCTAAAGGCCTCGAGGCTGTTTATATAGATATAGATATAAACAGCCTCGAGGCTGTTTATATCTATATTTTGGAAAACAATTGGTTGATTCTCTACTGTCTTTTGAGACACATGACCTTTAACGCATAAGCCTATTGGAAGATGGTCACTCAGGTTACATCTAAGTACTCCGCTCTTAATTTGACCTATGTGAAAGTTCGTAATAAATAAGTATAAAACAGTTGTGGATTGTAAAGTGACTCTTGTGGGGTTTGTACTTGTATTGACACACCCATTCATTCTAATAAAACTTTTCATTTTTCTCTGCGAGACACTATCCAAAAACATGTCGATAAAGAAATCACCGCCGCAAATAACGTTATATTGATTTTCATTTACACACTGCAATATATATATAAAAAAAATTCAAGATAGGCAGAAACACTACCATCTGGTGAGCGGTAGAAAACAGCAAAAATATTCCGATTATTTCGTAGACATAATACCTCGACATATTTCGAGATAAATGAATAGTCACTCAAAAGATTACAATCGATAACGTCTTTAACCAGAACAGCTAATCCTCCCCCACGTTTCGAAGTGCGAGTTTAAACATACGTGTCATATGGCGGTAAGCGGAAAACATCTGAATTATCAGTACACAGAATCTCAGTAAACATGACTAAATCAAAGAGAGCACCGAACTTATCGAAGAGTAATTCTAGGTCAGGCGTTTTATTCACTGCTGACTGCGTATTTAAACAGGAGCACTTTAAATGAGAATTCCGTTCTAGTTCAAGTTTGTGTTTAAGTTCATTCAAAAGTAATAACGTTGCAGTTTCCATAACAAAAAAAAAAGTTTAAAAACAGTTTGAAAGGAAAGACAGCACTACTTATTCTAGCCTCAACAGATCGTCATCCCTTCTTATGACAATAGCGTGTTCGCGATCTTGTTTTCGTACTAGAACGCTTTCGTTTAGATGCCAGAAATAACGAAAACCAGTCCCTTTGGCCCACTTGTTTGCCGCCAAAAAGAGCGCTCTGTTTTGCTTCGTCATGTTTTCCACGATAAACACTTTAGGCTCTGTCCCCAACAATTTTATTTCTGTTATTCAACCACTGCTCCCTCGTGGCTTGCCTGGTGAACCGAACAATTACACCAGGCAGATTGTCGGGCTTTCCGGTTAATCTGTGAAGGGCAACGATATCACTCTCTAAGAGCCGTGGAAGTTGCAGTCTGGACGCTACCTGATTTATCTTGTCAAACTAGTTCTCGTTCTCCGTTCTAGCGATGCCGTGAACCTCCAGATTTAACTTCCTGCTTTGCCACTTAACATTGCTCACGTCTTGCCTCAATCGGTCGATTTCGTTGGACTCACTCACATTTTCCACAGCTTCCATGCGCGAACCCAGTTCTTTAATTTCTTTATCATGCTGAGCCTCGTTTTTTAGGACGTCATCGTACTTGTCATAGACATCTTGAATTTTTTTTCAATGCTGTCTACGGTCGATTTTAGGAGTATTAGGCTGCCTAACTTGCGGTTGATATCCGCAAGCAAGCTTGCTACATCAAGTTTGACTAGCTGGCTTCCCTTTGTCCTCCCCGGTTTGCAAGCAGGGCACAGCCAGGCCTCTCTGTAACACTTGCCTTTTGATTAAAGGTCGTGTCAGCTACACCAGAACAGTCGCCCAAGTGAAAAGAATTGCCACATTCCGAGCAAGATAGAACATTTTCATTGTCGCGGAAGGCTATACCACAACTGGAACAACCATTAGCTTCGTCGTCTGATATATTAGTCGCAGGCATCAATTCAAGACAAGCTGGTATTTGGCAGCAGCAGCAGCAGCGGCGGCAATCACCTACAGAGACAAAAAAATTCAAAACTAACCTGAAAGTAGCACAGGCAAGAGTTAGCCGTCAGCGTGCTACCATCGCCGCTGCCGCTGCCAAAGGGGGAGCCTGGCGTCTTCGAGCAGCTCTTTTAAAGCAGACTTGGGGCGGCGCCGCCGCAGCCTTCAAAGATGTTCGACGGTGGAACGTGTCAATGACGTTGAATTGTCCGTACCTTGCAATGATTTGCCACGCTGAATTATCGGAGCAGGTCCGAAATCGAAGGCTTTCAGCTTTCTGATATCAGTCCCAGCACTCGGTGATCGTAGAAACTAAAAGTAGCATAGGCAAGAGTTAGCCGTCAGCGTGCTACCAGCGCCGCTGCCGCTGCCAAATATCAATTCTTCTTTCGGGCAATAACAATGTTGCTGGCCGTAATAGAACTGCTTACAACGATGTTTATAGGGGCCTTTCTGGGGAAGCTTTAAATAATTACTAATATTAAAGTCGTTAAAAATCTTTTTTTTGTTCGAAAACCAATTTTTAGTTGCAGAGTACTCAAATAATCACAAATAAACGGCATCGAAATGATTAAACGTGCTAATGAACTTTCTAATTAGCAACTTTTAGGTCCATGTGTCACTTAGAAATTTGTGGGCTACCACCATAGAAGGCTAAATCAATTTACGGAAAGTAAACAGAAGCAACAATGGAGATAGTCCCTGACGAAATTTACGCTGTATGTTATGATTTCCGTAATTTTGTATCAATTCACGCAACTGTAGTATTGTTATGTATTAAGAAAAGAAAGACGAATCAGAAGTAATAAAATAAGGGAAGAAGACGATGAAAGGCGTACAACTGAATCGGCGTTCCTTCATCTTACATTCAGCTACACTACATTTGGCGACGAGGTAAAGTGGCTTTCAACTTACTGACCTTGCAGCGCATACTATGTGGACCTAGAAATGAGTCACGCAACGCTGCCGCCGCTTCCTTCGTTCCTTGAATGGGCTGGAAGACTTTCGGTTCCATGGGACCAATGCCGCCGAATGTTCGAGAACTACATTGACTGCGTCGAAGAGTATTCCCTTATGCCGAAGCGAAGAAAGCGCTGCTGCTACATGCCTTTGGAACTGATGGACAGCGAGTCTTCTTCCCGTTGCCTTACGTTTCTGCCGCTTCCACTACTACAGTTCTTATCGCAACTGCGTCCACGTCAAGGAATACTCCTGCTACGGCAGTGTGGTAAGATGCTCTTGCGACTTTGGAGGCCCGCTGCGCAGCGACGTACAACGTTATCACAGAGCGCCGCAAGTTTCGCCAGCGTACATAAATTCTCGGTGAAACGATCGACGAATTCCTTACGGCATTACGAGGACTTTCGCAGACCTGCAGCTTCGGCACGGCATCGGACGAAGCGATTCGCGACAAACTGGTAGAGGGAGCCTCGATGACTCAAAGTTCGACAACGACTTCTATTAGAAGTCCTCTCAAACCTAACCCATTACCTAGCAAAAGTTTGGCGGCGAATACCTCCAAGCCATTTGCTCCTTTTTACTTTGCGGTTAATTGCTTTGGCTATTCATGTTAGTAGCCTTCAAAAATTTCAATTGCCACATGGACCAAAAGTTTGCTTGTAATAAGGTTAATTAGTAAATTGTAGTCAATTCGATAGCGACTGTTAATATCTTTTCTATTCTTGCGTCCCCCGCGACTATATTTTGGCTTTACTGAAATATATTTCGTTTTACCGAATCGTATCGTTGGCAATTTGTTAAAACTTTCGTTGAAACACGCGCTATATGGTACGGGATCCGATCAAAATGGTCCCGGACGAAATGGTCCGGGAGAGAATAATCCCAACTGCCAACCCGGACAGAATGGTCCCAGCGTGGCATTCTTTATCTGCTGTTTGCTGGTTTTTATATTTTGTACTCTTGATGAATGTTAAAAACTTCGAAAAAATAGTGTGGGAAATACTCGTCAAACACAACGCTAACCGTTTTTTATTTTTTAATTTCAGCTAAATTGTAAGTCAAGTCGTTCATGGCAATGTGCTATAAATCGATACTTATATCCAATAAAAAATGGCATGAAAAAAACGCGAAACAAGCCTGAAGAATACAGATACACATCGTTGGCATAGTCGAATATTAAACAGGGGAAACAAAGACGGTAGAAGTGCGAGGCGGAAGCGTGGTGTCTCTGTTTGCTGTTTGTAGACCCTCATTTTTCGCGCTTTTTCCCTTTCAAAACAGTGGCGTAAAAGTGACATTGATCGGTAAAAAGTTGGTACAAGCGCGAGGGGCAGCGCGGTTTCCCATTATCCCTCTAGATGGGCCTTATTTTTGACGTTTTTTGTTTCCTTCAAAACAGTGGACCAAAAGTGACCTTGACCCGTATCGGCCAATGTGGTCGTCGGGCGTGGCAAAATCTGTCACACGATTGGTTCTGTCACGGAACTTGTGTTCTTGCTAGCACTGTACATGTGCGTGGGCCACTAAATAAAAGAAGCGACGCGCAAGCTCTGTAGCTCTGCCACTATGTAAACTGCGAGACGTTGTGAAGATTGCTGCTTCGTCGCCCCGCAATTAACTCCGAGGAAAGTAAGGTGAGCACGCGCATTTATTTATTCCTTTTCTACACATTATCAGAAACGAAATAGCTCCATTTTTTTTTCTTTTCAGTCGGCAAATTGTAACTAAACCAATATTATGCGCCAACTTTATGGCTAAAATCTGGAGCGAAAAGGGACGTGTTTTATTGCTTTTTTATATCTGGCGTGTTGTTCTCAGCCACTTTAATCAAAAATGTTTCCCCGGTCGGGAATCCGGTATGCTTCACGAAATATACCTCGCTCATTGAGGACTTCGCCTTGTGCTCACGCTGCTTATTTTCATTCATCATGACTCTGCTTGACTGTGTTCTTCGAGGAAGTGCTGCAAGCGTTCAAGCTTGCAGCGAGGGCTGGATAATAGTCGGGCTTTTCCACACACCTCGGTGAACTTAAAATACTTTTATACTTGATAGACAAAATAACACAGTGGAACTTCATTAAGATTGTTTCAAACCAGGCCTTCGTTGTTTCAAGAGTGCATTTTGTGTTTTATCATTCCTAGTTTTAAAACGTCGTCCTGTCCGCCCTAATAATTTTGACAACGCTGATGTGATTATGAATCTGGTTTTTAATTACGCTTTAAATATTTGCTTCTTTGTTTTGTTTTCCTAGGTATGGAGCTTGGCAAGACCAATATGAGGGGCGTGAAGCTGTTTTTAGAGGGATTTCAGTACACGAAACACAAGGCTGCCTCCTCCGGCATTCAGTGGCGCTGCGTTGAGCGAGCAAGAGGCTGCAAAAGCGCTGTCATCACAGACGGAAGCAATCAAGATCCACGACTCTCTGTTCCTCATGCGCACCCTCCAGATCCAGCGCTGACGGAGATAGCCAAGTTTCGGGCAGCCTTGAAAAAAACTGCAAAAGAGACAAACGGGCCTCCAAGTTTAATCCTCGCCCAAGCATTGCAAAACCTTCATGAGGCGGAAAGAGCTCGAGTCTCATCCGAAGAAATCCTGGAGACATCCTTCGCAAGAGGAGTTCTGTCTATCCGCCAGCACCAGCGAGTCCCTATTGAAAAATCCGGAAAAAACTTCCAGTGACATTCGGTGGAAACGGGTTAATTTCCACTCATTTTCACCAGAAACCAGCGTAGTTTAACAGTTTTTTGGTGGAAATATTACCGGCCGCCACTTTCAGTTACCAGATTCCGGTGTACGTTTTACCGGAGCCATTTTTGGTTAAAATCCGGCCAAAACTTCCCGTGACATTCAGTGGAAACGGGTTAATTTCCACTCATTTTCACCAGAAACCAGCCTCGTTTACCAGTCTGTGGTGGAAATATTACCGGAAGACACTTTCGCTGAAAGTTTTGCCAGAATCACTTTCGATTACCCGTCGCTGGAATCCTACCGGAAGCCGCTCTCGTTTTCCGGACACCGAACTTAACTGGTAGCCGACGAAAGGGGAACGGCTAAAGACAAGGAAGCCAAGTCGAGCAGGGGGACTGAGTTTGTAATGGTGGCCGCCAATGCAGTGGCATTCCCGTGAGTGCGTGTTTTAGCTCGAGACGAGGTTGCAATCCTGCAAGAAGTGCGCGCAGCGAACTGTTTTGACGATTCAAAATGGTGAGCAGCGATCACCGACAACTTGCTATTTGCGACAGGCAAAAGTCGGGGCCACAGCAGGTACGAGACCACTCGGGCGGCATTCTCGTTAGTGCGAGTTTTAGCTCGGGACGACGTTGCAACTCTCAAGAAGTCCGTGCAGCGAACTGTTTTGACGATCCAAAAAGGTGGGCGCTTTCACCCGTTTTCATACGAAACCAGTTTCCCTGCAGTCTGTGCGAGATTATTTGCCGGCAAACAGATTTCGCTGAAATTTTATCGGCATCGGGTTTCCACAGATTTCGCTGAAATGTCACCGGCAGCCGGCAGCCAGCGAAACGGGTGACTCGCTTCCTGTTTACCGAACTTCACTCAAAGCCGACGCGAGGGGAGGGGCAAGCCGAGGCGAGCCGGGGACTGGGCGTCCTTGGTGCCTCGCACCAAGGACGAATCCCCACGCTCCCTCTCTCCCTCGCAGTGGGTCGTGGGGAAAATGTGAGAAGGTCGTTTTGCTGACTTTTTTGTTTTTAAGAAAACCGGCTTCTTTGTTTGTCATCGAGCAACGGCCGGCCAGGAACGAATGCTCAGTCTCGGATTCTCGTTCCATGTGTGCAACCTGTATCTTCCAGAGCAGCTGTGTGTGCAGATGAAACGATAATATTTTTCAGTGTGACCTGCTTCTTACGCCTCTTTGTCCGTCCGGCTTCAGAAGCATCCAGCGAGCGAAAAAGACTGTGCCCAAGATTTCTCAACGTCGGCGGATGTTATTTTCGCGCGTTCGTAGTTTTCGCTAAGCGTGCTACTGACGCCTGGCGCACCCGCGGCGGCGGCATCAGGGACGACATCGGAGTGTGCCCGGGATTTCTCAACGTCGGCGGATGTTCGTTTCGCGCGTTTGTGGTTTTCGCTAAGCGTGCTACTGACGCCTGGCGCACCCGCCGCGGCGGCATCAGGGACGACATCGGAGTGTGCCCGGGATTTCTCAACGTCGGCGGATGTTCGTTTCGCGCGTTCGTAGTTTTCGCTAAGCGTGCTACTGACGCCTGGCGCACCCGCGGCGACGACATCAGGGACGACATCGTGATCTGTGCCCGTGAGTTCTCAACGGCGGCGGATGTTCGTTTCGCGCGTTTTGTGGTTTTCGCTAAACGTGCTACTCAGAACATACGTGTGTGTCCGTGTGGTGCACCTGCGCGGTTTTATTACCGTACGTCTAGGAATTTATTCAGCGGCATTGTGAGTACCTTGAAAGATATATTTTGAGTACCTTGAAAGATATACTCGGTTGTTCCTATTCGCTCTGACTGCTTTTGTCTACAGCTGTGCAAATTGTTTTACTGGTATCGACCCGGTTAAATAGATACACAAAACCTTCAGGTCTATGTGGACTAACCACTTTAATTGTTACCGAATCGTCCAGCATCTGGTAAACATACATCAACCACGGTTCACAGGCTTCCTCCTAAGTGCCTTCCGATGACTTCCGAAAAAGAAGAAAAACACAGTGAATTCCGGCCAATGTTCAACAGTTTGCCAGAGTCTTTGCTGAACATATCCCTTCGTGCGGTAAAACAAATTGTAAGAGAATGGTGCCTCACGTTCGCGCAATAATAATTATATAATAACTTAGTGCGTATTCGTTGCCCACATTGCTACATTATTGTTCCTTATTTGTTTTGTTTCTCCAGTGTTCACTGTGTCACGGTACTTTATTGGCTGCCTGGTCTCACATACAAGCATCTTTGCTTTCGTGGGCCAGCACGCACACGTGTATTTTTTCAAAGATAATAAAGATATTATTATTTGGTTATCTTCTGGTAAATTGTGGCGTTACTGGAAGCAAAAAGAATCCCGTAATCCAGTAAAATAAATTTTTACTAGAAAAAAATTTCCGGTAGAAATTTGGTGACATTCGGGTAAAAAACCGGTAACATTCCTGTAAAACAATCGGTGACATTCCAGTAAAAATCCGGTGACATTCCAGTAATCTACGGCTTTACTAGAAGTGAAAACAGTCCCATAATCCAGTAAAATAGACTTTTACTGGAAATTACATTCCGGTAAAAAAATATTTTTCAATAGGAGTCTCAACAACCTAGTCATCGATGGTGTGTGAAAGACAACCGCGGGTTTATCACCTGAGCCATTCCTCATCTACGATAACGGAACCCAAGCTCACCCGAGAATCGGCGCTTTTGCAACTGCGGAGTGCTTACGGTTGCTCTGTGAAAGCGATACTCTGCTTATGGGTGGCAACTTCGCTGCGACTCCGAAGTTGTTCCTGCAGCTCTACGTTCTACACGTCCCTTTGTGAGAGACCGCATTGCCAGTGGTCTACGCTTTTATGGAGAGCAAGACTCAAGACCCCTACGAGGAGCTTGTTAGAACTCCGCCGCGAGGAACGAGCCGTACGCCATGTTTTGACAAAACCAAAACAGAAGATGACGATGTTTATTGGGATTTCGTAATGTGCGATGGCTGTTCAAGAAAAACGAAAATTGAGTTTCTTCACACTCCCCCACAATGACGTCAAGTCATTAGTAAATACGATTCCATGGGGTATAAAAGTTGAACGGGTCTCCTAATAATGGTACCATTAGGAAGACGCACCATAGCAGCTCGTATGTGCCCGTCTCGTCCAGTCAATGCTTCTACGACTTCTCCCGTCTTCCAAAGTTGTCGCGGTTGGAGATGTTGGTGGACCAACACGAGAGTTCCTTTCTTCAGGGCACTGGAGGAAGTCGGCACCGTGAAATGAGCAGATCGCAGACTGGTCAAGTATTCTCTCTTCCATCTACGCCAAAAATGATCTGCCATCTTTTGACGGTAACGCCACCGCCTGTTATATTGTCCTTCAAGGGGAGGCACAGGCTCCGCACTGGAGCTGGTCGGAAGTGCCGTTAAACGCTTTCCCACCAGAAAATGGGAAGGGGTGAGTGGTTCCTTTTCGGTGGCTTCGGTGTAGACGTATGTCAGAGGCCTAGAGTTGATTACAGCCTCAATTTCAGTTAAGACGGTCGTCAGTTCTTCGAAGTTGCAGTAGCTGTTACCCAAAACTTTCTTGAGCGAGGACTTTACCGACCGGACCATCCTCTCCCAGAACCCACCCCACCAGGCAGCTCTCTCGATTATAAACTTCCACTGTATCTGCCGATCAGCGAAGTAGGCTTGCATCTCCTCTCCACGCAACGTTGTCCACAGTTTCTTCAGGTCCCTTGAAGCACGCTGAAACGTTTTTGCATTGTCAGAAAAGATGACTCGGCACACTCCTCTTCTTGACACAAATCGTCTGAAGGCCATCAGAAAATGGGGGTGGACATGTCGGTCACTAGTTCGAGGTGAATGGCACGGGTAACGGCACAGGTGAAAATGAGGATGTAAGACTTCTTGTTGTTGCCTTTATCCCTTGTGTTGAGCGGTCCCGCGAAGTCCACACCAGTCACCTCAAAGGGGGCGGCTTGGGTTACTCTGTCTCGAGGGAGTGGAGCAACTGGCTCGGTGGCCGCTCGGCTGTTGACACGGTCACAGATCACACATTTCTTCAGCACCTTTTTTACCATCTGTCTTCCTCGAACGACCCAGAACTGTTCCCGCAGTTCTGTCAGAGTCTCAAGGGGACCAGCATGGAGAAGTCGTCGATGCGTGGCATTGGTCAAAAGCTCGGTAAAATGATGATTTGATGGAAGAACGATGGGATGCTTTGCATTGTCGCACATGTCAGCGTTACTGAGGCGTCCTCCGACCCTCAGCACCCCGTCCTTGTCCAGGTATGCGTTTAAGTCCCGCAACGGAGAGTTGCTTTCCATACGTGCTGAGCGTCGAACGCATTGGAGCTCCCTCGGAAACGCCTCCTGTTGAACCTGCAGGATCAGACACGTTTGAGCTTGTGCTACCTCTTCGGTCGTCAAACAACCCTCGTGTTTTTGGCTGGGATGTCTAGAGTTATGTATAAATCGTCGTATCCAGGCAACAACTCGAACAAGCTTCGAGAGGGAACTGTGGCGCTGCATAGGCAAAAACTGTTCTTCTTTTAGTGTTACGTTATGGACTCGAACTTGTTTCTTCTCTTCATCTGCCGCGGTCATATCAACACCCGCTTCATGCGTTGGCCAGGCAGCAGGTGGCTCCGTAAGCCATGGCGGTCCGTTCCACCATGCCGCGCTCGACTTGAGTGCTTCGGGTGTCACCCCTCTTGTGAGCAGATCAGCCGGATTTTCTAGTCCAGGGCAATGGTTCCAAAGCTCTGGATCAGTCAGCTGTTGGATCTCCAATACTCGATTGGCCACAAAGGGCTTCCACTGTTGAGCAGAACCTCGCACCCAATGTAGTGCGATTGTTGAGTCTGTCCAGAGGTACCAGCTGGCTACTTGTAGGTTCAACGACCTAGTAAGGTAGTCCTTTAGTCGTGCCCCTATCACCATTCCCATCAATTCAAGTCTTGGGAGAGAAAGTTTCTTCAGCGGCGCCACCCGGGTCTTGGACAAAACCAAAGTCACCCTCGTTGGTGCAGTCTGCGTGTGCAGGTACGCCACAGCCCCATAAGCCTTGGGACTGGCATCTGTGAAGATGTGGACTTCGTTTCGGTCATCCTCGGGAAGTTCAAGGCACCGTCGGGGAACTGTTACCTTCGTTAAGTGGTGCAGTGCTGTGTGCCACTGCGTCCATCTTGTTTGAACCTCTTCAGGTAGTGGCGCGTCCCAGTCGACACCCAGTTCCCAGAGGGTTTGGAACATCAGCTTGGCTGTCACGGTGACTGGGGAAAGGAGTCCTAATGGGTCATAAATGCGAGATGATGCCTGGAGAATGAATCGTTTCGTGTTGCAGTTCCGGTCTAGGAATTCCAAAACAGGCCCCATGGAGAACGCCAGGCAATCGCTGTCCTTGTCCCAGACAAGTCCTAACACTCGAGAGACGCTAGGAGTGGTGCACTCTACTTGATCTAGAACACACCCGGTTCCTTCCTCGTTGAACAGCTGCTGTAGCTTCGTAGAATTTGTGTTCCACTTCCGCATTGTCATTCCGGCTAGCTTCATGACATGTAATGTTTGTCGATAGAACTGTTCCGCCTCTTCCTCGGTGTTCGCTCCAGTGATAAGATCATCGACGTAGAGTCTTTCGGCTAGTGATTTCGTTGTTTCTGGATAGTCCTCTGTTATCGACAAGTGGTGACGTAGCGTGGCTGCGAGAAGGAACGGGCTGCTGGTCGCTCCGAAAGGAACCCTTGTCATCCTCCAAACTTCTACAGGAGGGTTCGGCTCTTGCTTCGTTGGCATTCGTTCGTACCAGAAAAATCGTAGAGCGTCACGATCTTCCAGTCTCAGTAATATCTGTAGAAATGCCTTCTCAATGTCGGCACTGAGGCCGATACGATGAATCCGAAAGTTCAGTAACACTTTTAGGAGGTCTGGATTCAGGTTTGGTCCTGGCTCTAGTGCGTCATTCAGAGACAGACACCCTGGTTCTCTTGATGACGCATCAAACACGACTCTGACCTTGGTTGAGAGGCTGTCAGGTCGTAACACAGCACGGTGAGGCATGTAGTACACTCGGTTCTCTGCCTTGTCTGCACTCGGTGAAATCTTTTCTGCAAATCCTTGCTGGAGATACTGGCGAATTGTCTTATCATACTCAGTCAGCATCACATCGTCCCGAAGCAACTTCTTTGTGAGGCTCACCAGACGCTTCCTTGCAACTCCTTCATTGTCTGCCAGCTGAATGTTCATTGGCTTCCAAGGTAAGGCCACCTCGTACCGTCCGGTAGTTAGCTTGATGGATGATGTAAACGCTCTGACAACTTCATTATCCTCTTCCTTTTGTGGGAGGTTAGGATCGGTGATGCCCATGCTTTCCAGCTCCCAAAATGACCGGAGCTCGGTAGACAATGAGCATGTGCTTCCACCCACATTGGCTTTCAGAACTGCTGCAGTAGAACAGGAGGCAGTCAAACCGCTGTGGGGAATCGGTCCTTGAAGTGTCCATCCAAAGTCTGTCTTGACAGCGACCAGAGCGCCTTGCACTTTTTGGACCTCACCAGAGACAAGGGTCCAATAGTAGTCAGCACCGATAAGAATGTCGATGCCTCTCGTGTGGCTGGGGGTCTTGGTTCTGTCCGGTTTCCAGCCAAGCTTGGTTGCTGGTGAGGGATGTTCCGTCTGTTCCTTGTTGATGATCTAGAATGTTCTGCTTCGAGACACCGCCGAAGTCGTTGATCATTCCTTGGTGCTGGTCTGGGATGCTCTGCTCCGGGACACCGCCAAAGTCGTTGCTCGTTCCCACCAGCGGCTACTTCGGGCCGCTGCCGAATGCCTCGTTCACGCAGGATGTTGATGCTCAGGTAGCACACCGCCAAGCTGATATTTCGCCCGACAGGAGCACCCTCGGGACGTCGCCGGGTATGCTTCCACCTGGACTGGTGACGGCCGAACAAGAACACCTCTTCTTCTTTCTTTTCGCCCACTTCTCCTCCAACGTGCTTCCTCGACGTTTTCCTCTTCTGCTTCATTTCTCTTTTGTAGCACGACATTTACCCCCTCCTCCAGAATTTAGTCGTACTAAATTTCCACACCTCGTTAATGCATCATCCTTTCTTTTTCTCTTACGTCCCTGTGTTGGTTCACCAGTTTGTGAATCGCTTTCACACCCTGCACGTTTTATATCTGGCCCGCACCCAGTTCACAATTTCAGGTACATCAGCACATCAGCTACATTTCAACTGCCGAAACTAAAACACTTCCCTCCGTTACTGTATCACGGTATACTTCCATCATGCGTATAAATATTATCATATCTAAAAAAAAACAATTTCCACGCTACTTTTTTTGTGTTGTTCAAACTCTGCTCAAGTAGTCCGCCCCAATATTGTCTTTCCCTTTTATATACTTTATTCTAAATGTAAACTCTTGTAGAGATAAACTCCACCTCATTACCCTCGCGTTGTTGAGTTTCGTCTTATTCAAATATTCTAGCGGTTGATGGTCCGTCTCAACTACGAATTCCTTTCCGTACAGGTAAATAGCATATTTACCAATTGCCCACACGAGTGCGAGGCATTCACGTTCTATAGCCGCAAAGTTCTTTTCGCTCGCGCTAAGTTTTCTACTGCCATATAACACTGGGTGCAGCATGCCCTCGTGCTCTTGCAACAGCACTGCTCCCAAAGCTTCGTCTGATGCATCCGTACGCAGGACGAATTGCTTAGACACATCGGGCGCTACCAAAATGGGTGGTTCTGCTAGCCTTCTTTTAAGCTCTTTGAAGCTTGTGTCATGTTCAGAGCACCATTGTACTGTGTTACTTTGTCCCTTCCTTGTGAGGTTAGTGAGTGGGGCTGCTATCTCTGCATAACGGGGTATGAACTCTCGATAGTATCCTGTAAGACCTAGAAAGGCTCGCACTTGTTTTTTTGTCTTTGGCACCGACGCTTGTTGAATCTTTTCTAGTATTTCTCTTTTCGGTGCGATTTGGCCCATACCAAGCTTGTGACCTAAAAATGTTATAGCGTCAAACCCAACCTCGCATTTGTTTGGCTTAACCGTGAGATGATTCCTCTTGAGACATTCAAAAATTTGCCGTAATGTTTGGCAGTGATCTTCCCACGAGTCAGTGGCAACCAAGATGTCGTCAATGTAGTGATGTACATTGGGCACGCCCTCCAGGACGGACCTCATCAACTTGGTAAACACGGCAGCAGCCGTCTTCAGCCCGAAAGGCATAAACCGGAATTGGTAAAGGCCAGTTCTCGTAGAGAAGGCAGTTTTCTCTTTGGCTGATTCTTCCATCGGTATCTGCCAATACCCCTTCGCTAGATCCAATTTAGAAAAATATTTCTTTTGCCCGACTCTCGCAAACACTACGTCCGACCTTGGTATAGGTTCAGCGTCAGCCACTAAGACTGCGTTCAATCGCCGAAAGTCAACGCAAAGCCTATTAGAGCCATCAGGCTTTTTTACCATTATTAAGGGTGCGTTGTAGGCGGACGTGGATCGTTCGATGATGCCTAATCTTAGCATCTCTTCCACTTCTTCTTCCACCTCATCCTGGATGGCAAAAGGCAACGGATACTGCCTTACAAACACCGGCTCTTCTGTCAACAATCGAAGTTTGCATTGCAATGCATTTGTTCTGCCCGGTACGTCAGAGAATATGTCTTCAAACTCCCCGATCGCGTCAGCCAGATCTTTCTTTTGCTTTTGACTTAATTTAGGATTGATGATCACATCCTGCGCTCCTTGTTGCCTTTTTAGACTGGGCGTCGTGATCTCCCCTAAATCTTCAACCTCATCCTGAACCACCATCACCCCACAACTTTCATTCCTTTTTTCGCGACCTACGTATTTTTGCAACATGTTTATGTGAAACATTTTTCTTTTGTCTCCAACCAGCAGTTCGTAGTTTACATCGCCTTTTCGCCTCGCAACTTCGTACGGCCCCTTCCACTGCATGGTTAGTTTGTTGTGATCACTGGGTAGTAGTATGAGCACTCTGTCCCCTGGCTCCAACCTTCGAACCTGGCTCTTCCGGTCGTAGAACCTTTTCTGTTTTGCTTGCGCTTCTGCCATGATCTCATGCGCCACTTCACATGTTTTCTTCAGTTTTTCCTTGAGTTCGATCACGTATCCGTATGATGTTTTTAACTCCTGGTTTAAGCTTTTGTTGGCCCACAGCTCCTTAAGGATGGTCAAAGGCCCTCTCACATTTCGCCCGTACAACATCTCAAATGGTGCGAATCCTAGCGACGCTTGTGGTACTCCTCTATAGGCAAAGAGGAGTGCTGGGATATACCTATCCCAGTCCGTGGGTCGTTCTTGGGTCATTCTCTTCATCATTTGCTTTATGGTACCATTAAATCTCTCTACCAGCCCATTACACATTGGGTGATATGGCGTAGTTAACAACTGCCGAAAGGATAATAGACGTCCTATCTCTTTCATAAGATTGGAAGTGAAGTTCGTACCTCGATCACTCAGAATCTCCTTAGGTACTCCATACCGGGAGAACATCTCGACTAGGGCTTCTGCCACCTGCGGGGTATCAATGGTTTTCAATGCCACGGCGTCCGGGTACCTCGTGGCTACATCAACCATGGTCAAGATATATCGGTTACCCTTGCTGGACTTCGGGATTATTGGTCCAATAATATCTATCGCTACCCGGTGGAAGGGTTCTTCAATTATGGGCATACTCATCATCGGGGCCTTTTTCACGGTGCCTTTTGGTATAGTGCGTTGGCACACATCACAAGACCGTATGTAACGTTTCACGTCACCTTGCATACCAGGCCAAAGAATTCTTCCGCTACCCTAGCGACCGTGCTCTTTACCCCCTGATGGCCCGACATTATTCCATCGTGAGCCAATTCCATTACAGTCTTTCTAAATACCGTTGGTACAATGAGTTGGTGTTTCACGTCTCCGTCGCTGAATTCGACACGACGGAACAACAAATCATCCTTCACGATGTATTCCGTTGTTACGTCACATCTCCATTTTCGCACTCGTTTATTCAGACTTCTAAAACACCTCTGCAGACTCTCATCCGACTTTTGCTCCCCTGTCAATTGAAGAGCTGTGACTTCTAGCAGCTCTATAACCGGCGCCTTGAGCTGGGGCAATTGTTTGTCTTCACTTTTGCCAGTTCTTGCTCCTACTGCAAATGACACCTCGTTATGAATCTGCTCTACATTCGACTCCTCTTCTCCGGTTTCTTGCAGTAGTCGGTCGTTCTCAGCATGTGATGTAACGCTGTTCATTGAATTAGACGGCATTTCGCCGAACACTTCATCTCCCTGGTGACGTATTTTCTTCGTACTTGTGCCCCACCCTGGATCCGGGCAGTCCACATTTCTAGCCCCTGGGATGTTACCCAGTATGAGGTCATACAGCGGTTCTTCTACGCATTTGGCACGTACTTCCCCCGTGTAATAAGGTGTATCTATGTTGATTATCGCTTCAGGCATAACCCTCATGGTGCCGTCAACCAGGATAACCCCAGTGGACGTCCCTGTGAACTCCTCACTTTGTACCAGTCTCTTTCTTACTAGTACTGTGTTGGTTCCACTATCCCTAAGCACTGATATCTTAATATCATGTAACCTCCCTTCGACCACCGGCATCATCATGTCGATATTGTGTACTAAGTCAGCGTCAGTAGCATGTTCAAATCTTGTATCTGTTATCGCTCTCTGCTGTTCTTTGTTGTCCCTCGTTAATGCCTTCTTTCTTTTATCCAGGACACACGCTGCTTTGTTCTGGGGGTGATTGGCGCACTGCCCAGCTTTGTGTCCTGTTTTGCCGCACTCCCAGCATCGTACTCCTGCCTGATTTTGTCTATACCCGCTCCTGCACTCACTTGCCTTATGCCCAACCTTACTGCACAGAAAGCATCTAGGCGATGGTCTTCGAGCTCCTCCCGTTTGTCCAGTACCCTTACTGTTCTCGCCGTCTGGTCTCACTGTTGTACAACCCCGTCTTTCATAGCACCCAGATTGCATTTTCCCTGAGCTTCCAGGTACTGGTCAGCTAGCTCTGCCATTTCTTGCGCTGCATTCACGTTACGTTCTTTTAGAAAAATGGCAAGCTTAGGGTGACAGCAACTAAGGAACTGTTCGGCAATTACCCTATCTCGCACTGCCTCGAACGTCTTCTCTGTCTGCGCCATTTCGAGCCACCTATCAAAATAATTACTCAATCTGGTACAGAATTGTCGTCCAGTTTCTGCCTCCTCCGGCTTGCTTCGTCTGAACTTTTCTCTAAAACCGTCTGCAGTTAGTCTGAATCGTTGGAGCAAGGTGATCTTAACCTTCTCATAGTCTAGGGAGTCAGCTGCTGTCATCCTCCCGAATGCGGTTAAAGCTTCACCCACGAGACAAAGACTAAGGGACGTCGCCCATTCCTCCTTCGCCCATCCTTGTCCTACCGCAATCCTCTCAAATCTATGCAAGTAGGCATCTAAGTCATCGCGCTTCTCGTCAAAGGGCGGCATCAATTTTTTCAAGCAAGCTCGTCCTCTCGACTGACCTTCGCCCCCTCCGCCTGTTGTCGCTCCACTGGCACGTTCTGTTTCCGCGAGCTTGATCTTAAGCTCTATCATAGCGATCTCATGTGCCGCTTTCAGTCTGGCGTCCTCCCTCTCCCTCTCAGCCTTCTGCTGTTCCCTCTCAGCCTTCTGCTGTTCCCTCTCAGCCTTCTGCTGTTCCCTCTCATGTTCGAGTCTGGAATCTTCTCTAGCGTGCACTCTCTCCTCTCTCTCACGCTTTCGTTCCTCCTCCAGAAGATGTAACGCTTCCTCTTTTGTTAGTCCGAGGGAGCTTCCTAAAGCCATTAATCTTTTCAAAATCCATTTCAGACTTAATGGGAAATGTTCACCGGTACAACTGGCTTTCCTCACTCTGCGGTTTGAATCCTGGCAGGCTCGCCAAATTGTGATGTTATAGGTTCAGGTCAAACCGCTGAAGGAGGAATTCAGTCACACCGTGAGCTTTGATCAAGATATATATATTAAAAAAGAAAAAGAAAAATAATAAACGTTCTAGTTATATACAAATGTACAAGTCAGAAGCGGTCTCACTTTCAGTCCGTCCTCGTGTGGCTGGGGGTCTTGGTTCTGTCCGGTTTCCAGCCAAGCTTGGTTGCTGGTGAGGGATGTTCCGTCTGTTCCTTGTTGATGATCTAGAATGTTCTGCTTCGAGACACCGCCGAAGTCGTTGATCATTCCTTGGTGCTGGTCTGGGATGCTCTGCTCCGGGACACCGCCAAAGTCGTTGCTCGTTCCCACCAGCGGCTACTTCGGGCCGCTGCCGAATGCCTCGTTCACGCAGGATGTTGATGCTCAGGTAGCACACCGCCAAGCTGATATTTCGCCCGACAGGAGCACCCTCGGGACGTCGCCGGGTATGCTTCCACCTGGACTGGTGACGGCCGAACAAGAACACCTCTTCTTCTTTCTTTTCGCCCACTTCTCCTCCAACGTGCTTCCTCGACGTTTTCCTCTTCTGCTTCATTTCTCTTTTGTAGCAGGACACTCATACTCTTGGCTTCTCGCTGACGAACTTGTTGAGCCTCTTCACGGCTCTCCACTTCGAGCTTCAGGAAGCGTTGTAGGTTCTCTATTTTATACCGTCGTTTTCCTTCTCCGTAAGACGTCGACACTTGAGGTAGTCAATGACGAACTCTCCTGGCAGCATTCTCAGTAGCGCAGAGCAGTGCATAGCTCCGTAAGTGTCGCTCTTAACCCCAGCGCCGTGAGAGCGGCCATGTTACGTTGCAAGTGGTCATAGAGACGTCGTAGTCCGCTCACCTCAATCGAGTGTCGTACTGCTGGCAAATCAAGTAGTTGGGAAAGGTGTTCTTAAATAAAAACTTCAGTTCGACCGAAGCGCTCCTGAGAAGCTCAACGACGGTATCGTAGTTTCTCCCGTTGCTTGAATGCCGGCTATCGCTAATGCTGCCCTTTTCATAAGCGTCGACCGCAGGTACAAGAACTTTTCAGCGTCAGAAAGGCTGTCGTTGTCATGTATGGCTTGCTTGTACTGTTCCCAGAAGGGTTGCCAATCGGTAGCTGCACCGCCAAACCGTTGCAGCTCCAGTTACGGCAGCTTCACCGTAGAGGTTGCAAAGTGCCCGTCGCCGTCGTTGTGAATCCGCGTTGTGCCGGCTTGGGGGCTCGCTCGTCGGAGTTCCTCCGCCTCCTGTGCGATGGTGGCGATGTACGTGACGATCTTGTCGTCATATTCAATCGTACGGGCGTAGTTTTGCTCAACGTCTCCGTCAGATACCAGTCGTTTGATCGCTGCGTGAACGTTGCACAGCTGTATTCGAAAATCACTGAGTCTCACCGATAATACGCTGAGGCTTCGCTCGTCTGAGTGGTTTGCGATAGCTGCGTCAATGTCGGAGACAAGGGGGGGAGCTATGTTGCACGTTTTGGACTCCCAGAAGACTAGGGAGAAGGAAGTGACGTCAACAACGCTCTTTAGATTTGGATTGGTGGAGTCGCTGATGACGGTATCTGCAGAAGTTGGCAGAAGATACGTTCATTCACACCTACGTCACTTCCTTCTCCCTAGTCTCCTGGGAGTTCAGAACGAGCAACATAGCCCCCCAGTCTCGTTACTTAAGACCTCAGAGCCGTCCACTCCTGCTTCAGTCATTCCATGGCGTCTCTGGGTCTTGCGGCGTTGCGGCGTCACTAGGCCTCATTAAGCGATAACGTCGGTAGTGTCGTTGGAGCTCGTTCTCTGCGGCGTCCCTTGGCTCGTTTCGTTGCGGCGTCACTAGGCCTTGTTGAGTGATAACGTCGGTAGCGTGGTTGGGGCTCGTTCTCTTGCGGCGTCCCTTGGCTCGTTTCGTTGCGGGTGAATGCCCGGTCGTCATTCCGTCGTGACTATATCGTTGTCATCTCAGGTTTTCGGCACCAAATAAGATAAAACTCCGCCGCGAAGAACGAGCCGTACGCCATGTTTGACCCAAGACCGGGTTTGATCAAACCATCAAAACCAAGCAAAAGATGACGATGTTTATTGGGATGGCGTAATGTGCGATGACTGTACAAGGAAGACGAACATTGAGTTTCTTCATGCTCTAAGCATTCTGAGAGACGACGACGACGAGCTCTGGTGAGGCTGTTCTTTGAAAGCTCTCGCTACCTTTCCAGTTTTTTCGCGTTGCTTAATATACTCGGTGACATCTGTATTATCCTGCAACGCGACTTAAAAATATTGCATGTCCCGGCCTCCCGGCAGGGTCGGTCGCTGGCACTGTGCTTGGAAAATACACTGAGCATGCAACGTAGCCCATGATGGAAGCCATGGACATTCCAATCCATCCGAACCCATATAACGAGCTTTCGGATGCCACCGACCAAGAACTCCCGACATGTGGCCAAAAAGATCCACCTACAACCCAGGCCTCCGGAATCCTGTTAACGGAACAACATCTGTCAATCAATGGACGACAAACTGGCACTCAGGCAGAAGACACGGACATGCAACATGAAGAAGACATAAAAGAAGTTACCATCATTTCAAATGATAACTCCTTCAGCACAGTGGGGTCTCGGAAACGCCAACGACCAGGAACGAATTCTTCGAGTAACAACACTGTTATCTCGTCCACATCCGCTCTAACCTGCATTGGACATACTGTAATATTTACACCACAAGATGCCTCAAAGCAGCTGGGAAACATGAACAGCATTCGCTTGACATCTTTCTTCGAAAACATCGCCCCTTCCTGCATCCTAGAGATCAAGATAAACAAGAAACTAAATCTGATCGCAGTGGATACACGAAATCTGCACACCACGTCAATACTACTGACACTGACAGAGCTTCTTGGAACACCGGTTTACGCATATGAACCACAAAACAAGAACACTTCAGTTGGAGTCGTTCATGACATTGACCCAGACATCACGATGCCACAGCTTCGAGAGCAACTCAAGTGCAACGCAACCGTTGCACAAATACGACGTCTGGGAACGTCACACACTGTGCGTATAACATTTGGTTCTCCCGTGCTACCAAGTCATGTACTTGTCGGGTGCGTTAGGCACAAAGTAGACGCCTTTGTACACAGGCATGCGCAGTGCAAAAAATGTGGAAAGCTAGGTCATGTCCTTGCTGCTTGCAAGCGCAAGGAGGCCTGCACCCGATGCTCTGGGGATCACACATTAGACAAATGCAGCGCGAGAACCCCACTTTGCATTAACTGCGGAGGGGAACATGAGGCTTTCTTTCCGAAATGCCCAAAACAAAGTTTGGCGATGCCCAAGAAGCGCGTTCAAGGCTTGAAAATGTAAAAACCACAGCTGTGCGCAACACCGATTCACTGCCTCAAAACCACCGACAAAAAGTACCACATCAACGTGAGAACCTTGCTACTACAGCAACAGCGAACAACCAACAAAAAGAGCCCCCAAAAGCAGAACTTGCGAAAGATAACCTCGACAAAGAAAGAGAAACTCTGAAACCGCGACCAGATGAAACAGTGAACAATATGAAATCCAAACACCACTCGGGGCGATCGGTCCTAGTGGATGGTGAAAACGCGTCACCTGAGACAAGCAAGTATACCTACGTAGATGCCCTTAAGGCAACATACAAAAAAATTACAAACCCACATACGGAACCTTCCACAACTAAGCCCGAAAGAAGGCCTCAAAGCCAAGAGCAAAATGAAACTTCACAGCCAGACGATTCTGCTGCACTTGATTGGAAAATGATATCTAGAACTGTAATCAAGGCTATCACAAACTTTCTTAGTCAATTCACTTCACCAGTAATGCAAGGTATCGTACAAATACTTAACTTGGTATTTCCCACACTCTTAGATATCTTTTAATCAGCAACTGTTTCTGTTTTACAATGGAATGCACGAGGCCTGCAGTCAAAAGCATCAGACCTTCGTCAATACCTTAGAAATAACCCTTGTCCCGTATTAGCTATATCGGAACATGGCGTTCGAGACCGCTTTAGGATCTCAGGATACCAAATATTTTACTCAAAAAAGCACACTGGAAACAGCAGAACTTTACTAGCCATCAGAAATGATTTAACTTACGTTGAAGAGGATATTTGCCCACATGACGAAAACGAATATGTATCTGCAACTGTCAGAAATGGAACGAGCTCAATAACTTTCATCTCTACCTACATACCTCCGAACGTAACATTTGATGTTAAAAGGTTAGAAAATATCCTTCTAGCAGTACCAAAGCCATGCTGCTTGTTGGGGGATTTTAACGCTCATCATGAACTCTGGGGTAGCCTACAAAACACTCGTAGGGGACGTGAACTTCTTGAGGTTGCCATTAAGTTCGATCTCGTCAACATCAATGATGGAAGACCCACATTCTTCAAGGGAACAAGAGTAAGCAGTTGTTTAGACTTGGCCTTTGTGTCGAAAGACTTAATACAAAAATGCACCTGGCAGCCAGCCCTCGACACATGGGGAAGTGATCATTTACCCATTATGATATCTATAAGTGGTTTCGGAGCACGTAAATCGCGGAGTAAAATAAGAAAAACGAACTGGGAAGCATTTCAGTTTGTTACGAAAAATGCCATAACAGCTGCCACGGAGGATGAAGCTATCGCTCCAACTATTGCTTCTGCTTTAAACAAATCTACTAGATTGTTTAGTATGCCCACTGGAAAAACAGAACTCGATGCGGAATATGAAAGGTTAAGAGCAATACGGAGAAGAGCGGAACGACGGCTAAGACGAACTCACAGTACCAACGACCTCCGTGAGGCACGTAAAGCACAGCGTCACGTAAGACGTCATTTGAACGTGTTGGCTAAACGCAGATGGATAAGCTACTGTGAAAGATTAGACCCTCGAAGTCCCATATCACAAGTATATAGAGTTGTACGGGGACTAAGAAAAACACCGGAGCAATTACATCCTTTTCGAGCATTGTCTCTAACAAAGAAATGCTCAGAGTTACAAGTAGCTGAAGAGTTTTGTAAGATGATAGCAGAGAAACAACAATGCCTTCGTCGTAATGCCCAAAACACGCAGAATGACACCTTAGTTGTGCCACAAGACACGAGATTGGATACACCCTTAACACTCTCAGAGCTGAAAATAGCTTTAGCATCAACGAATAAGAAGTCATCGCCAGGAACGGATGGTGTAACGTATATGGCACTAGCCCATCTTAATACAAATTCCCTAATGAGACTTTTAGAGCTTCTGAATAGATCATGGGAGACAGGAAACGTTCCAAAAGCGTGGAAAGAAGCTGAAATTGTACCTTTGTTAAAACCAGGGAAACCACCAACTGCTTATAGTTCTTTCCGTCCAATTGCATTGACAAGTTGTATTGGAAAAACGTTAGAAAAAATTATACAAGGAAGACTAAATTGGTATCTTGAAACGAACGATATACTTCCAGAGGCAATGAGTGGATTTCGTTCAGGACGATCTACAAGTGATAGTATACTTAATTTGGTTAGTTCTATAGAAGAGAACCACGCAGGAAACAAAATCACTGTTGCAGTCTTTCTTGACATCAAACAAGCTTTTGACTATATTGAACACGATGCCATTCTTACCGCTTTAAAAAAGATTGGAATTTTAGGAAAGATGCTCCGCTGGATACAAAACTACCTTAGTGATAGGTCAATTTTTATGAAAACAAATAATACCTGCACAAGTAAATACACGGTATCAAGAGGCGTTCCGCAAGGTGGGGTACTTAGTCCGACCCTTTTCAACCTCGCATTAATATCGGTAGCAGATGTCATTCCTGCAAATGTCATGGCCACATTTTATGCTGACGATATCTGCCTGTGGTCCAGTAGTGTTCAGCGAAACGTACCACCACGTAGGCTTCAGAAAGCTTTGCACCTGATTTGCCAACAATTATCGAAACTGGGACTCACTTTGTCGTCAGAAAAAACAGTGGCAATGGCATTCACAAAAAAATCAATGCGACGGTACCCTATTTTATTAGCTGGACATCCTCTGCCATATATAAAATCTCACAAATATCTTGGGGTTATCATTGATCGAAATCTCACATGGGCGCTCGAGGCAAACCGAATAAGAAAAAGATTGACGCAGTCACCGGAGTATTGCGGTGCCTAGCTGGCACTGCTTGGGGATGCTCGTGCTCCGCAATGCTTGCCCTAGAACGCTCTCTTGTTGACGGAATTCTCAGATATAGTGCACCGATGCTTCATGGTGCTAGCAAAACTACCATCAAAAACCTGCAAACAGCGCAGACGAATGCACTTAAAATCTGCTTCGGTCTTCCTAGGGGCACGTCTACTTGTGATACGCTGGCTGAAACGAGAACAGTATCTGTCAACACTATGAAAACGCAAGAATCTTTACGAGTACACCTACGCCACATTACTCAGCATAAGAGACACTATATGCGAAATATTGTCAGAAAAAGGCCACATTCCATATTTGGGCAAGAAATACAAAAGTGGCATAAAGAAATGTCTTCGGTGACAAAGCACAGCGGAGTAACTCCGCCACCGTATTGGACTATGCCCTCCATGCGAATTAATACCGAGATACCTGGAATGGGGGCAATCAAGGACACAGCGATACCCGTTCGATTTCAACAAACAATGCTTCACGTGTCTAACGTATACAAAGACCATGTATTAGTATATACTGATGGATCCACTACCGAAACCTCATCTTCCTCTGCTTTCGTAATTCCCCAGAACAATGTACTTGAGACCGCACGGCTATCCCACCGAACAGCATCTACAACAGCCGAACTACATGGTATTTTGTTGGCGATTACTTATATTTCAAAATCAACGAATATACAAAAATGGGTCATCCTAACCGACTCCATTGCTGCTCTTAAAAGCCTTATGATATTTGGGAAATCATGCAGCAATAAGACTCTCCAATTACAGGTTGGACAAGTATACGCTAAAGCCGCTGACGTAGGGCATCACATAATACTGCAGTGGATTCCAGGTCACAGCAGCATCAGCGGAAATGAACAAGCTGACAGGGCTGCTAAGACCGGACACAAACTCAGAAAGCTTCAAAAAGTGCCATTCACCAAATACGACATAAAATGCTCCATAAAGAAGGTAATTAACACTATGATTATGCAGTCGTGGTCTTCATCAGTTCATCAAAATAGCAAATTACATTCAGTGGACCCAGAATTGACTACGCAACTACCAGATACCCTACCTAGAAAACTCGAAACTTTGTACCACAGGCTACGACTCGGGGTGGCTTACACTGGCAGCTATAATTTTCTTCTTGGCCGAAGTGACACTCCAATGTGCACCACATGCAACTGCAAAGAGGATGTAGAGCATATATTGTCCGCATGCGCTAAGTACCAAACTCAACGCGAATCCATGAAAAGAACACTTCACCAGCTGGACCCCAGACCATTCAATGGAAGAAAAATCCTAGGCCCATGGAAAAACAAGCGGCATCAACGCATCGTCTTAAAATCTCTACAAAAGTATGTCGAAGACACCGGACTGATCGATCAACTTTGAGTGTGTGCGTGTGTGTGTTGTGTTTATGTGCGCGTGACTTCCTCTTCTTCTAATCGTCTTTATTCCCCTCTACCCTTCCCCACGGAGTAGCCAGCCAGAGAAACCACGAACTCCGGCTTACCTCTCCATGCTTCAATAAATATCTATCTATCTAAGCATTCTGGAGCAATATAAAAGGAAGACCGGGAAACTTTTCATGGTTCCCGACATGCCGGATATTTTGCCTGCCTATGCAAACGTAGGAATACGTGACTTTGTCCCCTCACCCCTAGATTGTATCTTCGGGCTCACTTTCAATATTCCTGTCCGGTACCAGTCAACCACAATTGAAATTGGGTCACATTGAGCCAAACACGTATTTTGTCTGCCAAGCCTCCACTTCGTGTTACTTCATTGAGCAAAAGACAAGCCGCATCCTCGCAGGATACTCACAGTGGAGCACAATGTTGGCACATGAACTTTTAAGAAAGTGAAATACATTCGCACTCACTACTGCACAAACGTTACAATGAAGTCGTCCTCGTGTCATCCTATATCGCCCATTAAAAGTACATGCCGATTGGAGATTAAGTTTTCGCAAACGACGAGAACGGCTAGGTACGACGGAGTCCGTAACAAGCGTCCCCTACTTCTCGCAAAGCCTTTTCCGACGAGCCTTACTGCCGCCCAAGATCTGTGGCTGAACGGTGGTTCTGAAATTATCTCGGCAAACTGCACTCACGAAGAAAGCAATCACATAACAAATCTTATGACCATTAGCAACCACCAGATGCGCTTGGAATTCTTTAGCTCATTTGGCGCACCGTATTAGGGGTTCACGGCGTATATGTGCTGTCCGACGAACTGTGCGATATTCTTCACGCAAGTGCTCGACTGTTGCTTTTTTAAAACAGTTTGTATGTGTGAATGTGCCCATATGGTTGCAGGATAACGTCATGCGATATTGACTTATTTGAATCCAAGCCTGTTGGGACTTTACTTCGTGCGGTGCTGCGGGTCAGTACAGCTATAAAAGGATAAGAAGTGATCGATTTTAGCTCTTGAACGGCATCTACCAATTTTACCTAGCATTGTTAGGCGTATTAAGAAAAGCAGTAATTGAAAAAAGGTAATTTCGTCAAGGGACGCATAAAACAAGTAACAAACTTGCTGACCAGCAATAAAAATATTGTAACGTTGCGAGCTCGGTGTACGCGAACTTATTGGTTGTTACGGCGTGTTGACTGGTACACAAGCAAGATCCTGAGCTTCGCAGCGTCGAGATTCCCAGCACTGGCTCGTCCACATACCTCAAAACGCTAACAGAAAGGCTTGAGTACAAAAATAAAGAAGCGTGTGTCAAGACAAGCTTTACGTATTGTTCGGGCTTGTGCTAAAGCTTCGAGGTCTGGCCATTCATGTTGGTTTAGAGACCGAAAGCGATGCGTCAGGACGAGGAACCATTAGATAATGGCTGTTTATAATCTACATGCTCTGTGTATGATCTCCTGTCGACGTGTCGATCAAAACCAAAACCATGCCATTCTCCTACCTAGCCAACTGAGTTACCAGAGTGCAACGCGGGCAGTGTTGCACGCAGGGATGTATGGAAGTAGTCTATTACAGCGACGATCATTTTCCCATCTAACGTTTTCTGAGCCCTAAAACATCGGGAAGAGACGGCATTCATTTAACCGCCATATCCCCGTTCTGACAAAATCTTTTCGATTTAAAATGAAACTACCCGTGTATTTCCGTAAATTAACACGCACATCCGGGGAACGGTGAGGTGCTAGGACTATACCACAAAACTAGAAATCACTTTGACAATTTTGCGTGTGTCGAACGAACACTATCAAACATTTGTGAACCGCAAACGCTACGTTGTTTTACCATCTCAACTCACCTTTTCATTGCGACACAAATGGGGTCTGGGCATTTTTATGGCTTATGTAAGTGTTATTTACTCACAAGAGGTTGACGTCAACTTCTTGTGAGTAGATAGGGCAATTGATGGGATTATAACTTTACTTTAAACTAAATAAATAAAGTTTAAAGCAGAGTGTAAGCAACAATATGCTCCGCTCGGCATAAACCATCATACGCAACACACGCGACGAGACGCGGCCCAAAAACCAAACCGGGAAAACGAAACCAGCCGAATTTTGCTTCCCGTGAGCTGCGCTGCCCCGTCATGTCGCGGCGATATCCCAGTGTCGTTAGATGTTTTCATATTGCTGTTAAAATGCTTTGTTCCTTAGTGTTATTACAGCAATGAGATGTTTTCTTTTCTACCCGAAAATCAGGTTACTCACAAAATGATAAACCAAACCACTTTTAGTTCGCCTACGCCTCTCAGCCGTGAGAGGCGTATGCAAGCGCTGGTTTCAGTTCTCTCGGCAAGAGATCAGAAATTTTCTTCCCTTTCCATCTTCGAGAAATGGCACGCCGGACTAATAACTGAACGAAAGTATATTTACTATTATGGGATCTAAATTCAACGCTTCATTGTAATAACTTGAAGAGTGTAAGAAGCAAGCAAGTGCTCAATTTCTCTCCGTATCTTCACCGGTTTGACGCCTGCTGCTATACCGCGAAGATGGAAGAGGAAGTTTTCGTACCTTTTTCAGCGTAACCAGATGGCGCTCCGTGTGAATCGCTGGAATGGAAAAACAAGAGCAGCTTCCTACCATTCCGTTCGCGACTGGATGGAAAATAAGTTTTCTCTCCATCTGTGCTGTCATTTTTTTTAGAGTGCAGTAAACAATGGTCAGTGCTCGCGTCGCCGTTTTGATGAGACATTCAGGTGGAAATTGGAGCATCGAGCAGACATCTAATCCACAGACAACATGAAATCTAGCGTTGCGTTCGGAAGACGACAATCAAAGTTCAACACTTTATGCATTGTAAACCTGTAGCTTATTGTCTGATTGAGTTAGACAGGAGTTTCAAAAAGAGCTAATGTCTATTGGCGTTAGCACTCGCTTCACCTCTTGGCTTGGTTTCGTCAGCAATAAATCAAGAGAACGGTCACGGTCCGATTTTGGTCATGGCGAGATCAAGAGCGTTATCGGCTGCTGATTGGACGTGACTCCACAGCTTGAAAGTAATGAACCAATGAGACCATTTTAACCCACTCGCGAGTTCGCAATTTGGCAATATTTTGGTGAGAACCTCTCACAAACATAAAAATAGCGAAACAGGTCTCGCTGTCTCTGATGCGCTCGTCCTTATTGTTCTTTCGTCCACCGGAGCGTGTCTACTTCTGTACGACAGCATTACAACTTGAGATTTTTAATCAAAGCTCGAGTTGACAGCTGCTTACAGTGTTTCCTTGCTTCATTTTCGTTTGCGAATGACGCTTCGTAGAAGACAAACTGCGTTCTTCCATCGCCTTAAAGGGACCATGAAATGACCTTTTTACTTCTGCCAGATAACGTTTACATTAAACCTTCAACGTTCAATGAATGCCAAACAGGCATCCGTTGTCGTCTCGCTTTATTACCTTCTACACAAAAAATTTATGAAATATCGACTTTTTCTTCCTCTCCAACTGACCGCAAAACAAGTTGCGGTGTAATTTTGACGGTCGTGACGTGCGCTGTCACCGGAACCGGAAGTTCACTCGGCTGTAGGAGAATTAAAGCGTTAGCGACGGTGAGTTAGGTACGATGGCTGCGCCGGTAGGTTTTACTGCGCTGATGGCACCGACGTATTTTCTGAATCGGCGCCTCTCATCGCCGCGATATAGGCATGGACACATCGCAGCTGAGCGAAATTCAATGAGATATGTTGCGCTACAGCGGCAGCATGGGACTAGTCCCGCACGCCGGTATGCCTGTTGGGAAGTGCGGCAAGTCTTCCGGTGAAGACTCCAGAAGTCAACCCAACTGTCATTGTTGGTAAAAGGCGGCCCGTGTCAGTCGTTTGCGAAGCGACGTAGATGGAAACAAATTGCCGCGGCGTTTTTTGCCGCCTAGGAAATGCAGGAGTGAGCCGATGTTAAAAAAAAAGTTACGTTTGAACTACGACAGTGTCATCAAGAGCCACGTAAATACCTGTTCACACTCGGAGCGGACGCGCGCGTTTGATGGAAGTGCTGTATTCGCGCTGTTGGTAAGCGCTTCGGGGCCGATCTTTTACGATTGCAACTCGATACTGACGTGACACTCGGCAAAGGAAGGTTGGACCGGCATTGCACGTAGCTCCCACGAACTGTTATAGCTCGACAGTGACGTGCAGTCGTGTCAGAATAAAAATGGTATACTAATAACAAAGTGTACATACCGTGTTACGAAGGCAATCGATACGGCGTTCATTTGAGCTCTATATCACACAAAACAAGATAGAATCGACGAGAGTCCCTTTTTGATGACAGTGTTCGTCAACACTGCCTCGGAAAACAAGGGGAAGAGATTGACGTCACCTCTTAATCTAAAATTGAGGTCAGCGATCAAACTATAATACGGGAAGGGTCCACAAGGGCCGCGCGGGCATATTTCATTCAGCACGCCAAACGGTCGTGTGCGGACGGTCTTGGCCAAGTACCGTTGAAGCTGCGCAGAGTCGGAGTGCCTGCTAGGCCTGTCTGCCGAGCTCGCTTGGTCGGTGTGGGTGGATTCGTCGCCGTTGTAGCTTTTCTCGGGTGTTTGTGGATCCAGCGTTCGTGTTCGTCGTGTTCTGTTTCAAGTACTTTTTTCTTGCTGCGTGAAGTCACGACGCGCGAGAACACGTAGAAAAATAAACGTTCTTTGGTCGTCGCGACCAACTTCCAAGTAACTGAGCGACGCTGTCCCTACTGCGCAAGTGCAGTAGTTTCTTCGTTTACCACACGATAGATGGCGCTTGGCTCTCAGCAATATCAAATTTGGCAATTTTCGTCACATCTCTAATTATGCTACAAAATGTGGATCTGAATATTATTTAACAAAACTTTTGGAAACATTCGCCGGCTATTTATTGCTTACGATTGCGGCGCTGGTGAGGTAGCCTCTTACCCAATAGGCGACGCGGATGACGCGGATTCGGCTGACGCGCTGCGATTCCGCGGATGCATCGCAGTGAAAAGGCAGAGAGCTTTCGAAAGAACAAAGGCGCAAAAGAGTCCAGTTTTTTTTAAGTTGTATAGCGAAGAATTTTTTTTGGCTCCCTTTTTGTGTTTTTGTGTTTCTTTCCACACCTTTTACGACGATCGGTGGATTGTGTTCGATTTCAGAATCGTTACATGGTCCCTTTAACAGACGAACCATTTACAAACTCTAATTTCGGTAACTCCACGAGAGGCAAATTACGTATCGTTTGCCCTTTCGTGGAGTTGTCGCAGTGGCGTCCTTAGGTTTCTTTTCACTATCTGGAACAAGCTTTTGAGGCCGGACGGATCAAAGGCGTAGGAAACACAGCCCTGAGAGACTCCCACGCGTACCTGAAGGACACTTGGCTGCTGGAGTTGCTGTAAAGAACCCATCCTACACGTGGGCAAAAGCAAATTGTTGCGTGTATGTTTATACAGCCCACTGTTTATACATCCCACTGTTTAAAGATGCTCACAACGAAACTTACAGAAGTTTCTGAAAAATGTTGAAGGGGTCATCAAGACGACTCAAAAATTCTGGCGGGCCGTACTGACAATCCTTTCAGTAGGATATTATCAAAGCCACGTAAGTACGTAAATCAAACGTCGGTGGACATCCCCAGACACCAACTTATTGTAAGTGCTGTCTCGGAATGTCGAACATGGGGTAGGAGAAAATCAAGAAATAGGAGAGGCAAAAAATTCAAAGGTCAATATATTTCAGTCATCCAAGTTTTATTTATCAACCTGACAAATCACAAAGGCGCTTGCTGGCAGATGGCACAATAAGCGATTGTAAAATGCCGTTCATAAACAAAGGTTGTCACTTGAGCTGGTCACACTGGGCGGAAAATTGGCCGTTATGCACAACCATCTCGGGGACCAGTTGGTCAATGGATGAGCAGCCTGCATGTTGGGACAAATATTCAGTCTTCGTTCAGCACACATGACTATAGTGTCGCGTGTCATTTAGGCATTCAAACAATATATCCGATTTGAAGATGGGCGCGTGTACGTGTTCATAAAATAATAAAAACGCCAACACAGCCCACAATAGTGTCGGCGGTAACGCGTTAGAAGTAACGGCGCTGGCGGGAACGCGTGAAATTTTTTGTTTACTTTTTAACGTACTCGTTACATTTTCAAAACTGTAACGGGTAACGTACTTACGGTATTTATTTCGGGTAACGCGTAACTTTGTTACATTACCCGTTACATAGTCTTCTTAATACAAAAACAAATACACTTAGATTTATTTTCTAGACGCCAAGGTATATAAAATGTTGCGTTTTAACTTGAGCTTTTGTTTCTTGCAAGTATTTAGGTGAACAATATAAAAGCAATAGGGTGATTATGTTCAGTTCTGAATGGACATGATGTTTCTTTAAATGTTGTGCTTATGCATACCTGTAATGACGTTGCTTAAAACAAGTTAATGTATAATTGATAAAAGTAACACAAAAGTAATGCGCGTTACTGTATTTTGAAGCAACGGTATTTTTTATGTAACGTAGGTTGGTAACGCGTTCATTTTACTTGCAAGTAACGAGTAACGTATTTCGCTTCGCCACTTTTTTGGTAGCGCCTACAACAATGGTTCACAGGTGGTATGCCTCTCTGGCGTGTACTGTCAACACACGAACCCGGATGAAAACTGTTATCTCCCTGGAATTCCAGTCGCACAAAATTCAAAACATCGGTCTTCTCGTTTGCGAAGTACTACATATGCTTGCACCATGTTTACGTAGGTTTTAGATTCTCTTTCAGGTTTTCCTAGAAGCAGGAATTGGAGCAGGCGCGAAAGCCAGCTACATATTTCGCTGCATACACCCCGCTTAAACAACATTATCTCTAAAGAAGCCCGGAAAACAAAACAAATAAAAATAAAGAAGCAGAAAAACCTGAATGTAAACAGATTCTAACAACTACACCCTGGGACGGAGGTTCATGGGCATAAACCGAAACATCCATCGGTTGCGTTTGGTCGTTTAGTTTTGCACTCCTCTAAAATAAAGCAACCATTCTCTATCTCTTTAGGAAAAAAATCCGCTATGGGTGGCAGGATAGTTTCTGGCCATTGATTAGGTACAGGCACGCTAGAAGAAGTAGGGAAGCAAGATATACTTCTGATGGCTAACTGGACGGAATCATGCGTGCGGTTATGAAGCGCGTCATAGACTGAAAGTTTTGTGTGTGTGTGTGTGCGTGTGCGTCTGCGCGTGTGTGGGTGTGTGCGCGTGTGTGTGGTCAGATAACTATTTTAATTGGCATCAGTCATACAAAATCGTGCCTATGCCGAATTGTTCCTCGATTACCAGACTACTCAACGCAGCCGTTATTCGAGACACTTTTCAAACTCTCCTAGAGTAAGCTACTGCCCGCAATCACACGAGCCTTAAATAAGCAAAAGCTCCAAGATGGCTTACGAACATACTGACTCGGCAGAGACACGCACGCACGTATCAGCGTGGCTGGCTGATCGGGCTTGCTAATACGTGAATCCCTGGGAGATATGCCTCGGTTAGACAGGCGCCGAAGTTGGCTTCAGGCAAGGGCTGATGTTCCTCGTAAACATTCTTTGACCTGTAGGGTCATATACATTACTTTGCGGTGAGTATAAATTACAACACGGTATATTTGAGTTAAAAATTTGGCCGATAAGGACTGTACAGTCCTTTCAGCTTTAAAATTCGGTCACCAAACACTCAAATCGGCGTAGCTCTTTTTTCATGTGCGGTTCATGTCCCTGTTTTACGGGGCTCTGTAACGTCTATTATAACGAACTCCTTTAAAGTATGAACGAACCAGTGAACACCGAGGGGCACGCGCGGAGCGGCGATCTGGAGCCGATTGGCATATTCTTTGAACGACTGCGTTCTGAAGGCCTTCAAGAGGCCCGTAACAAGCAATTCTGTCAGTCCATCTCCACCCACCGCCCCCCCCCCACACACACACACACTGAATGAGGCAATTTGCTACACCGTTCACGCTGAAAAGGCGCATGCCGTAATTCTCATTGTTTTCTTTTTGCGCTAGAAAGAATGTAATTAAAGCTGCTCTAGTCAAGGACAAGTTAAAGGACGCAGTGTGTGGTGAGTCTCGTGCACCTTGTTAACGCCCCCTAGTCAATCATATCGCGTGCCCTTAGCCAATAAGAGCGAATACAAAGGAATCACGTAGAAAGTAAGTTTAAGCTACCGTGACCAAAGTGGTGTGAGGTGCCCCGTACCAACCGGGTTGGTGAAATTCATCCTTCGCTACTGAGCCGTCACAGAACAAAACAAAAACTACTCAATTTTTTTTATTCAGCTTGTATGTCGGGCAGTCTACGCTATGTAACAGAAAATATGAACGGCCAGCCAATATATACAATCCTTTAATTTTCAGAAACTCCTCGTGCATGCTTGCAGATGACAAGACATGAGATCGCTCAACAACTCTAAGCCTCTATGTACTTTGCATGCTACTATCCCTTTGGAGCAATACTAGCTTTCTTGGTACTCGTCAAACTCCGCCTTTCTTAGACTATCAGGGACTTCAGAGAACACCTTCTGATATAGTGAGTGAAGTAAGAAGTGCAAGCACAACAAATCACACCATGCTTTTTTTATATGTCAGCGATTACACCCCAAAAAGATGGAGTACTACTTTCTCTCTCAAAGGAGTAAAAGAAACGTCCAATAAAGTACTCGACAAAAGGAGGAAAATTTTCTCATTTCAAAAGGGAGGGAATTTTATTCTCCCATGGTAGATAAGGACTCCCAACTTCTTTTCCCACGAACGGGGGAAAACATCTTTCCCTAAACCAACATGACGGAACGTAAGTGGGCACCGGGTCCAAAGTCTTAGCCATCTGCACGGCTCTTCACCGTAGTAAGAGCGAACGGCGTATACAACTTTTCGGCGTCCTTCAGGTGCACAAGAGACTCTAAAGAGCCGTCTTCAAGCACAGGCCTCATGCCTCGTACGGGAACATGATGAAAAATAGCGCACAAAAGACAAGGACCAACGAGGAAGGAACACAGAACACAAAAAGGCTACCAACACGCCCAAATTACCACTGTACTTTCGTACGGGAAAGACGACAGTGTTCGCATATGGTGATTCGGCGCTTAGGGTCACGTAGTGTGATCGACGTGGTTTCCACCATTAGGCACTTCAAACGAAACAAAAAAGTCGAAATTTCGCGGCTTGTATTTGCCTCGCCATTCAAGCTCTAAGTGCACAGTCAAACGGGAATATACAATGCAGTCCACTTACATATAAAAATAGAACACACACTAGAGCAACACAAGGCACAAACCAGGAAGGACACACACTTTGAATGCCAAGTTCACGCGACCGCTATGTATGACAGTCTTGTTTTTTTAAATAGTCCACTTGGACGTATATCGGCAGATTTGTCTAAAGGCCAGTTCACACTCTTGCAACCGAGTACGACCGTGAGAGACGAGATCTGTTTAAACTTCTTAAATTTTTTAGGACGAGGGAACACACTGACATTGTGGCGCCATCTATGCGGTGATCCTGGAACTGCATTTCACAAGAGCGAAGGTTTTCCAGGATTTCATTGGTCAAATGTGCGTCATACTCATAGAAAGGCTCGTTTATAACAGAAAAATTCGTAAGGGTTCAGGCGAGCTGGTGAATATTAACCATGTTGAATTAACCTGAGACTGGGGTAGAGAAGAAACATCAAAACGTAGAAAGGACAAAACAAAATAGACAGGACGACGTCTCAAACTCAGCTAACTGGTTTATTTAGTCCACCTCCTTATATAGTCTCAATCTCAAGGTCATCTCCACCAACACAAAACACAAAGGACGAAGTCTATACAGTTCAAGCGCCGCAGTCTTCATCACACAATGCAAGAACGTTAACAACCTTTACAGGTCGACGCGATGAGGCAACATCCATTCACCTTCAAACTTGAACAAAAGAATCTCTTCCCCTTCTATTCAAAACACAGTTCATACTTCTGAATCATAACACTCCCTCTACACATAAAAGAAAACAACAGTGAAACGGTAGTTGGGCCAATACACGTAAAAACCACACAACCCCTACAAAAATGATTTTTGAATTTTTATTGAAAACGTGTTGACTTCTTGTTGACTGTGACTACTTTCTTTTGACTTAGACTTTCTGTTGACATGGTCAACAGAAAGTTTGTTGACTTTGTGTTGAAACTTTTCTGATGATTTTCGTCAGCCTGAGTCAAAAGAAAAGCTGTTCACTTTCTATTGACTTTATGTTGATTTTTTTCTGCTGACTTTGTGTTGACACGGTCAACAGAAAGTTTGTTGACTTTGTGTTGATACTTTTCTGATGGTTTTCTTCAGCCTGAGTCAAAAGAAAAGCTGTTGACTTTCTATTGACTTTATGTTGATTTTTTTCTGCTGACTTTCTGTTGACAGTGTCATCAAAATGACTGCAGACGTTCTGTTTACTTCGTGTTGAAAATTTTCAGTTGACTCTCAATAACCAGTGTCCATAGGAAAGCTACAGACTTTCTGTTGATTTTTTTTAACATTGTGCACCCCAACTAGATGTCAAAAGTGGCTAAGTTTTTTAATAGTCTCTGAGAGGGTGAGAACGGGAAGCAGCTTCAGTTGTCCCGCTTCCAACGCGAGCCTACTACCTTGACAACGCTTCGGCGTTCGTGCACGTCGGGCGCGCGCGTGCAGTCAAAGCACGACGGAAGGCACGGGACGTGTGCTGGAGGCCAGGTGTTCGAAAGGCATGCCCTGCTGTTTTGATTTTGTAAGTGACTATAGTGACTTGAATGACCATATTAAATAGTCAACTAGTAAAAAAAGCAAAATGACTATTTGAAAGTAGAGAAACTGTCTTGACTCGCTTCGTCCTGAGTGGTGCTATGCAGAGAAGCGATAATATTTATTCGGGGAGCCGTATTTGTGGTTGTTGTTTTAGCAACTGTCCCGAATTATTATTAGATGTACCATTGCTTTCTAGTAAGAGATATCGTCCACGATTTTCAAAACACTGTTTTCCCTTTGACGGACTCCCGAGGAGAAGGTCAAATACTCGGAACCTTAATAAGTGTTGAGGTGGTCACCGGCCAAATGAATTCCTTCAATATGTAGGCTATAAAAGGCTCTGGAGCAGTCAATGGGACTGTGTTTCATGTGTTCAGTGCTTCATGGTGTTTGTGTTTGTGTTCGTTTCTAATGTGTATTTTTCGGATGTATGTAGTAGTACCCTACTGAAAAAAACCATTTGACGCCTATATGAAAGTAAACGGGTTCATACCGGTAACAGTTTAGCCATACCGGCCACCAGTTTGTCAAAGGGGTCGCTCGTATGGCTCAAAGGGGTCCCCCGTATGAGCCATAATGGTCACCTATTTGGGCAAACAGGTCACTCGTCTGGGAAAATGGGCCACTCGTCTGGGCAAAGTTGACGCACGTTTGCTCAAACCGGTGACCATGTTGCACAAGCGGGTGGCCGGTGACCGGCAAGCTGTACCGGTTTAATCAAACGGCTCTCTGGAGCCCGTTTAATACTGAACGTACTGATCCGGGGCATGGGCACGCCAGTTTCAGCAGTGGCAGCCTGTTTCGGGAAAGCCGGGAGCGCCGGTTCATCGATTTACAATCGTCCGCGTAATGCAAGTAATTATATTTATATTTTGATTGCGCTGATGTTCACTTATACTGCAACAACAATAAACAATTTTTTTTACGTAAACATGCGACGTTGCCGAGCCGATATTTTTGACAGAACTTTAAAACTTTGGCGTTCTTTGTTGTCTCAATTTACTTATCCAGCTCGAATCTCTCTCGCAGAGGGCGCGACCGCGTGAAAGAATATACTTCTAGACTCCGTTTCGCCTCAATTCAAGACTCAGCGAAGGTAACGCGCGAACACGTGGCTGCACGAACATCGAGCATTGCGAGAGCAGGCCCGCTGCTGCAGCAGTCAAATTACGAACTCGCGCTGGGTGCTTTTTCGCTCGGGCACAAGCCGAGCTCCTGGCCGGCGCGCGCCATTTCCGGCGTTCAAGCGAGCTACACCTCCAGCGTGTACCACATTTGTTGGTTTACTCTGTTTAGTTATGTTTTTTCTTTCTTGTTGTCCCACCCTGCTTGGGCCTGAAATGGCCTGCAGTATGAATAAATAAATAAATAAAAAAAATTCGCCTGCTTTCCGAGGCTGCAAACGCGGCGCGGTCAGCTCTCTGTGGCAATTCGAAGCGAGGAGGAAAGCGCGTGTACAGCGGTGGGTGCAGCCTCTCCCCTAGCATTGACTGCAATTAAAAAAAAAAAAAAAACGCAATTTTTTTTTGGAGGAGGGTGGGGGTGTCCCAGCGTCCAGCGCCTTGACCTCGCCCCCTCCCTTCTCTCTGGTCAGCTCTGTCACGCGACCCGGGAGAGGAGGGCACGCTACACGCTGATAAGCAAAGCCTCCGACATCCGGCCAAGGGCGCGTTGGCAGCCGCTTTTTGTCTGCTTGTTGTCCTGTGCAGTTCGAAATTCGTTCGTCCCACCTGCTTCGATCTGTCGCCTTTCCCTGCGGTCTTATTAGGATGTCTCTCGACAACGTATTGGATGTGCACCAAAGCTATCAGTGTTCGAAAAGTCCTACGCGTATATCGGCATCAAGCGATTCTTCAAAGAAGTCAGGAATTCTTGCGGTTTGGTTGGGTTCGGCAAATGACAGCTTGTGCGCCGCATCGTGTTGAAACTTCAAGGAGCCTTCCTTCTCGTTTTTGTGTTTGTGTGGTTGTCCTGCTTTGACCGTGTCGACATATATTTTGGATTACTTCTTTCAAGTCCGCTATTATTATGGTAAGTGCACTGCAACCTACTTGTTGGCAACGATTGACCGTTCTTCTACGCGTACTCTTCCAGATTATCTATAAAATTATGCAGCGTCTAATCTCGCGGCAGCCGGGAGAATAATTTCCCCCAAAGTCTGCCATTATAGTCTAAAATTACCTCGGCTGTATAAAAGCTTAGAGTGCCTCTTCACATTTCACAGATCGCTTGCACGTTTGTACTTGTCTACGGAATAAGTTGTAATAAACTTCTAGGCGAATTGAAAACAATCTTTTGTGTCTGTTTTCCTGCCCATTTGCAAGCACCTGCGCGAGCATCGATTTTTTCCACGTGTTTCCTCCATGTTAGAAATAGGTCTATGAGTTTCGGGACGTCTTAAATAAGTTTAAGGTAACCAACCTTCCAGACGATACCCATTTAGGGCTAGCGAATAATTTGCCTTTCCGAATGGCGCGTTCAAATGTGTGGTCACGTGTCAGGTCGACCGGTCACCCGTATCAAACGAGCACCCGTATCAAACGGCTACCGTATCAAACGGCTACCGTTTCAAACGGCTACCCGTATCCCATAATCACGTTTGATCCGAACGGATCGACCGGTTTGCCACCCGTTTGATTCAAGCGGGTCGACCCGTTTGAATCTCAAATGGTTTTTTTCAGTAGGGTAGTGCCTTCAAATACCACAGAAACGCCATTTACAAACAAAATTAAAAAAAGAAACCGCGTTTTTTTTTCTTTTTACGGAATTTTGCTGCACCCATTTTGGAGGAGAGTGGAAAGCCATAGTAAGCTTCCAAAACTTTGTTGAATGAATTGCTAAGCTGTAACGATTTTTTTCTTTTAATCTTCTGTAGCTTTTCAGTTGAAAAGCTGTAGCATTTCAATTGAAAAGCAGTAGAAAAAGCATCTTGGAGGCGACAGAAAGTCCGTTGACTTCCTTATTACAAAGTGGGCCAATATTCAAAAGAAAGTCATCAGAAAAGCTAGAGAAAGTCAGATGAAAAGCTATTGACATTTTATATCCTCTGATGACCTTACAACAGCTTTTCAACAGAAAAGCATCATGGGAAGTCTGTTGACTTTCATTAGAATAGTGGGCCAATATTCAAGAGAAGTAAAGAGAAAAGCTGTTGACATTAGATATCCTCTATTGACTTTTTTCAACAGCTTTTCAACAGAAAAGCGTGACAACTTTTGTAAGGGAAAGCAAAAATGTTTTACAGGTTTTTGAAAAATCACAAGCAGGTCGCTCTTAAACAACTTAAATAACAAAAAAGTACATTTTTAGAAAGTCTTTTGAATTGCTTCCAAACTGTAGTGAAGCCTGACTTATGCAGCTGCCTAGAGACTTTATCCGCGCTGTCTCCCTTAATACTCTCTTTACATCGTACCTCCCTTTGTGTATTATTTCCGTCTCCGACCAGAGCGCCGTGCAGTTGTTACATTCATGAATATGTTTTGCTATTTCCGAGTTTTGTGCATTGTTATTTTCATTTCTTTTATGTTGGTTTAATCTGTCATTTATGCAGCGTGGCGTCTGCCCTACAGAAACGGCAATAGATACCTTGTTTTCGGAATGGGTAGGGAACATTGGAAAGTTGAAAAGAAACATTTGTGCAGTACTGAATGAGGATGAATTGAAGGATGTAGCAAAATGTATCACAAGTGCAATGAATTGAACATTGGGCATCAAGTTTTTCTAAAGGACCATAAGCCTGAAATGCCCCTTCGTGCGGTCATCAGTGAGGTGGGACATCGGAGAAAGTGGTATCAAAGTTTCTACAAAGGGGTTGGGTTATGCATGCTTAGAAAATTCATTATCAGTTAGGAAATTCAAACGAATTGATTGACAGTTTGGAGACTCATCATGGGAGGCGTTCTTCAGTGTTATCGATGGACATTAAGGACTTGCATTATTCCCTAGAAAAGACCAGATCAATGCAGAGAGTGAGGGAGGCATTAGAGCTGAACCTCGTTAAGTTCCAATCGGGCTCAGGTTTATGGGTAGAAAGTTTCTTAACAATTTTGGAGTTTTATCTGAAGTCAACGGTAGTGGAGTACGAAGGAAGAAAGTATATACAAAAAAGAACGTGTGTGTAAGGGTCATCAGACGCACCGATTTTAGCAGAAGTTTACTTAAACTCTTTGGATCGTGCAGTGCACGATAGTCTACAGGGTTGCCCCCGGCTACGGCAATAGTGAGAAGATATGTAGATGACATCTTAATATGCACGTTCACGGACGGTCTAACAGAAACCATTGAAGGTGTGATAAGGTCAGCGGCTCCAGAGTTTATGTTTACACTGGAAAAACCGTGAGGATGATGTTCTGCAGTTTCTCGATTTACGTATTGAAGTGAATCGAGGGTTATGTTGGGAATATGGTAAAGAAAATTCGAAACCGGTTTTGCCAAGAATGAGTTGTCATTCGAAGACCGTAAAGGCGGGGATTGTAAAGTCATTGGTCAGGAACGCGTTAGAAAGGTCATGTGTCCATCATATCACTGAATCAGTAAAAATACAGTGGAAAAGGTTGATTAGTGTAGGTTATGATGAGAGTTTTATAAAACGGCAATTAGAATTGTTTATTAAAGGCAGGAGAGAAACCGAAGAGAAATCAAAGAACCGCTTTGCAGTAATCCCATATTTTCATGACATTTCTCACAACCTAAAGGCATGTGCGAGGCAGTTTGGAGTAGACACGGTCTTTAGTTCAGATTATAGATTAAGTAAACTGACGCCATTTCAAACAGGTGTGAGTGAGTGCAAAGAGGCTCATCGGGAAAAGTCGGTATGTTGCGAGACTGAGTGTTGTGCATGAGATACCATTGGAGTGTGGATTTGAATGAATGAATGAATTGGTTTTATTTAGACACTAGGTCTAGGGTAACAGGGCAAAAGGCAGATTAACTCTGCCTGACGTGGCCCTATCACCCGTTTACAATGCTCAGCAGGCAAAAAACAAAAACAATAAACATTAAAGAAGTACAAGAAGATACAATAGCACATCAACCACAATCAACACAGCATATTTTGTACAGAGCTTATACAATCGTTAGTGAACTTAACACTTTGGAAATAAATGAAACAGGTAATACAACTCATACGCAATGAAAATACAATCTAAAAGTATCTACTAAACGTGACATGACAGAAGGTACCGCTTTATACTAATTTTAAAGCTGTATTTTGATACACAATCTGAGATTATTTCTCTAACAGCGGGATGTTTATTTAAAAAATCAGGTATTAAGTATGATAATTGGTGATGTCAATAATTTGTCCTAGACCAAGGTATTCTATAGGAGCCGTGTCGAAGATGGTATCGTGTATTACTAGGAAGAAGTGCGTCAAAAAAACGGGTGGGGTAACTGATTATTTCGTTATAGATATACATTGAAAGTTTACAAAGGAATAGCTGACTAATGGTAAGAAAACTGTATTTAAAAAATATCTGTGCTGTGTGGTCAGTATGCTGAAGGTTTTCTATACAACGTATCGCTTTTTTTTTGCAAAAGAAACAACCTATCAATATTGGTTTTAGTTGTTGAACCCCAAACTAATAAACAGTAACAGAGATGAGAGTACACTAAAGTATAGTACAACTGACGTTTTAACCAGCATGGAACCAGCAATCTAATTTTGTATAAAATACCAATAGATCCTGAGATGCTTGCATGCATTTTATAGATGTGAGGTGTCCAGCTTAGATTTTCTTCAAAAAGAACTCCTAAAAATTTATAAACGTTGACACGCTCGATCCCAGAGTCTTGGAATTTTAAAAGAATTTCACAATCGTCAGGTTTACTTCGTGGTTTAAAAATTACATATTTTGTTTTCGTAACATTTAACTGAAGTTGATTAGAGTCAAGCCAATCCGATAACTCGTTGAGCCACGCGTTAGCAGTAACTTCTAGATCACGTAAAGATAGACCAGAAAAAAATAGGCTTGTATCGTCGGCATACAAAACTATTTCAGGAGTGTTTGGTATACGTACAATATCATCAATATAAAAAAAAATAGAGGACCTAAAATAGACCCTTGTAGAACCCCATGCGAAATTTGTTCTGGCTTGGACCGGTATTCATTAAAACACGTATATTGTGACCGACAAGATAAGTAACAACGTACCAAATCTAAGGCAACACCTCGAATTCCATAAAAGGGTAGTTTATAGAACAATATATCATGTTCGATGGAATCGAACGTTTTTCTAAAGTCTAGAAATTTTCCAGTGGTAAATAGTTTATTTTCAAAGTTATTGATTAATTTTTCTTTGATATTAAGTAGCGCCATTTCTGTTGACTTTTTTTCTTAAAAACCGTATTGCTGCCTTACAAAAACATCTCTATCATTCAAAAACTTACTGAAGCGTTTTTTTTCATCAGATGTTCTATTACTTTTGAAAAGAAAGGAAGTACGAATATGGGCCTATATTTATTAATATTGACAAAAGAACCTCTTTTGTGCAAAAACAGAAACTCTTGAAATTTTCATGACAACTGGAAAAGTACCAGTTGCTAATGCAATATTACATATATGCTCCCGAGGAGAACACAAAAGATCAGCGACAGCTATGATTGGTATGGCCTTGATATCATCTGCTCCGGCTGCTGTATTTATATTTAAAGATTTAAGGATTAGGTATATTTCTTGACGTCACGCTGCATAAATGAAAGATTAAACGAACATAAAAGAAACGTAAAGAACAATGCACAAAACTCGGAAATAGCAAAACATATTCATGAATGTAGCAACTGCACGGCGCTCTGGTCGGAGACGGAAATAATACACAAAGAGAGGAACGATGTAAAGAGAGTGGTAAGGGAGACAGTGCGGATAAAGTCTCTAGGCAACTGCATAAGCCAGGCTTCACTACAGTTTGGAAGCAATTCAAACGGCTTCCTAAAAATGTAATTTTTTTTGTTATTTAGGTTGTTTAAAGGGAAACTCCGGTCCATACTTTCGATTTTGGGATTATGACTGTTTTTAGTGCAGTCAGCGTCCCTAAATTGCAAGGTGTAATTTTTTCTTCGTTATTGTGCGTAGTTTTAAAGATATCGACCCCTCAATGTTTTGTCTGGGGCGCGGCCAAGAGAACCGAAACTAGCCGCTTGACCCCGGCAACACTGGAAATCAGCCGCTATGTGAACGTGACGTCAGGATCGTTCTCGTTGAACGAGTACGCAGGCCGAGTGGCACCTACCTCTGTTGCGCTAGCCGTCTAAAGATAGGAGGTAAGCTGATTTTGTTTTAATTCTGTATACGTGGAAGTTATCCAGCATATGTAGCAAGAGTTAAGTGCGTATACCCAAAAGCTAGCCACTGGAAAACCCATGAAATCGTACGGTGCCGTACTCGCCGCCGCCGTGCGTCCGCCATGCCGTACTCGTCGCTTGTATACCCAAAAGCACACATGTACACGTTACCCCAAAAAAGTAACTAAATACCGTTACTCGTTACTCGCTCAAAAAGTAACTAAATACGTTACTCGTTACCGATTCTCAAAAGGAACGCGTGAGTTACCTCAAAAGTAACGACTTACTTTTCACGTTACTTTGAAGACCAAATACACAACTGTTTTTGTTTCATGGCTTATTGTTTTCTTTTTAGTAGTCGTTGCCCTTAAGCAGCAGCTGCCTGTCGAAGTTTTCATCAGTTATGTTTCCCGCTTCCTTGAAAATACATTTCCGGTGACGCTGAAGCGTCGTTCTACTGACGCGCTCGAAGGAACGGCAGTGTTGTGCTTCAGCAAGAGCTGGTGAATCTTCGGGAACTGCGCCTTCATATTGAGGACAACGGGTAGTGGTTTATATGACTTCCCGTGTTCGCCACCCCCGGGTTTACATTCGGTCCGGATCCGGTTCTAGAAAGTTCAATTAACGAACCTGATTGTGCTCGCTGGGTGAAGGACATTCTCAGCTGTAGAGTTCAGTACAGCAACGTTTATCGCTGGACATGTCAGTCGAACTGTTCGACTGACGTGTTCAGCGATACATGTTGCTGTATTGTCATACTGTTTATTTGTTTTTCGGGTTTTCCATCTGCCTTTGTCTCAATAGACACATACTAAGGCTCGAATAAAAACAAGGCCATTAAAGCGGTGTTGTACACGTTACTCCTCAAAAGTAACGAGATACCGTTACTCGTTACTTGGCCTTAAAAGTAACTAAATACCGTTACTCGTTCCTTTTCTGAAAAAGTAACTAAACACGTTACTCGTTACCGAAAATAGTAACTAGATACAAGTAACTCGTTACTTGTAACGCGTTACGTACATGTCTGCCCAAAAGCCAGCGACTGGAAAACGAGTGAACTGGTTCGGTGCCGTACTCGGCGGCTATCGCCGTGTGTGCGTTCTTCTGCACTCGTCGCTAGGTCTAAATTGTCATCGGGGCTCCGTGGATGGAGCGGCGTTGCTCTACGCCGCACTGCCAGTGACGTACAGGACTGGGGGCCCTCTCGCTTTCGCGCTGCGGGTTAGTCCCAGAGACGAAGCTTTGAGGCTCTCCGGCGCGGGCCGCGGCGCCCGAACAGACGTGTGCTGGGCTGTACAGGTCTGTTTTTTTCGTTCTTTTTTCCTCGGGCGCGTAAAAGCCGAAGTCCAAAGTCCACTCGTCGAACAGCGTTCACCCCCACCTTCTCCAATTTCCGGTCCGTTAGAAACTTGTGAAAAAGCACCTTCGTGTTGCGCAGCGGGTTGTTTGAGCAGCCCACAGCGCTACAAGTTGGACTCGGCATCTTTCAAGGAACAGCTGGGCAGTCTTGGGCGCACCGAGTTGCTCGCTAATACGAGTCTTGGGGTCCTCACAAGCAAATAAACAAAAGGCTATACCGAAGCTACACAGGCTAAAGATAAAAGCAACGGCTAAACACGCCAATCACAAGCCGAAGTACCGGTGGTAGCGGCTCAAAGAAGCGCACTCCGCGCAATGCCCGTACCGGAGGAAAAAAGAGAAGGATGGATGGATGGATGGATGGTAATGGCTATACCCTTTGTAGCGGGCGGCAGCTTGCGCCACCTAGCCTAACATTTCGTCATCTTTTTTTTTTTTACTGACGTTACGGCTTAGTGTTGTTTTAGCGATCGGCAACCCACTGGCCGCCCGCTATGGAGCAGCGGCTCGCGGCGGGTCGCATTTTTATTATCAGCATTAGTTGAGAATGCGGCGTCTCACGAACGTAATATTTTGGCTGTGGTCGCATTTTGTGTCACTACAGCGATACCAGTAATTTATTCCATTTTGAGTTTTGGCTGGAGTTGCCCTTTAAGAGCAACCTGCTTGTGATTTTTCAAAAACCTGTAAAAAATTTTTTGCTTTGTGTGGTTCTTATGTGTATTGGCCCAACTACCGCTTCACCTTTTTTTTTGTGTGGAGAGGGCGTGTTATGATTCAGAAGTATGAACTGTGTTTTGAATGAAGGGGAAGAGATTCTTTTGTTCAAGTTTGAAGGTGAATGGATGTTGCCTTATCGCGTCGACCTGTAACGGTTGTTAACGTTCTTGCATTGTGTGATGAAGACTGTGGCGGTTGAACTGTATAGACTTTGTCCTTTCTGTTTTGTGTTGGTGGAGATGACCTTGAGATTGAGACTATATAAGGAGGTGGACTAAATAAACCAGTTAGCTGAGTTTGAGACGTTGTCCTGTCTATTTTCGGTCCCTTCTACGTTGTGATGTTTCTTCTTTACCCCAGTTTCAGGTTAACTCAACATCGTTTATAACATTGACAAAAGTTTTTTCGAGCCAAAAAAGAAAGGATAATGCGCGAGAGAAATAAAAAAATATGCCGGACCGCCGAGTTTATACTGCTACCCAATAGATGGCGCCAGTGTGTCCTTTGGTTGTAAGAAGTTTTAAGAAACCAAGGTTTAAGAGGTCGCAAGAGTGTGAACGGGCCTTAAGATAAACGTAAAAGCTGACAAAATATTACTATTGCGTAATATTTTTATGAATTTTTCTAAGGGAATAATAGTCTATATATCTCTTAATCTAACGCCTTTAGAAGGGCCGCAATAGATTAATTACGTAATATCTATTAAATAACTTTTTAATATTGATTTTAAGAGTCATGCGAAAGTACAGTATTCACAGTAATTCCTGTTAGCGGTTATAGCAATTATTAAATATTAGTGAATTATTGTATTCCTGTGACAAATATTCTCCCATCTAGTATTTTCCGAGCTACAAAACACTCAGGGAAGACGGCATTTATGTAACTGCTATACGATCTCTTGTCAAAATCTGTTCGTTAAAAAAAACACTTCCCGTATAATGCCGTAAACTAAAACGCACTTCCCAAGAACAGTAATGGGCTTCGAATATACCACAAGGGGAAAGATCATTCTCACATTTTTATATGTGCTTCAAAGAAATATACATATCTATTGAGCCATTGTAAACCGCGAACGCCAAATTGAGAGTCATCTGGACATTCCTTTTTTATTGTGAAAAATTTCTGGTTTGGGAATTTCTACAGCTGACGCAAGTCTTCTCACTTCCTTTTGAAGTTTGGAAATATTAACAAAAGACTGTCGAGTTAAACTTGGGGGCAATCAATAAGTTTATATCTTTTCTCTAAACTATACTAATCAGTTTTAATACAAAGCAGACTCGGTTCCGCCAGGCACAAGCCAAGATACGCAGCACAGGCAACGAGACTACAGTGCCCTAGAAGTTGGGTAGGGGGCTCACCGCCCTATGTCCCCCGTATATTGCGCTGAAGCGGCTGATGTCGAAAACGACGGAGGCGCAGCAGTAGATTCCTCCTGAAACTTCTCCCGCCCGCTGCCCGCGATTGATAAGAGCGAGAAGAGCCGCCTAGCCGACCTATTTTGGCCATTGCGCGCTGGAAAGTTTCAGGAGGAAACGCTTACAGCGCCACCGCCGCGTCGACATCAAACGCATCAGGACGAGCCGTCCCGTGACCCCACTACAACTCTCAAGGCATAGCCTCCTCTATACGGAGAAAGCCTGCGACGTCGCGAGAAGAGGCGGCCGCCGAAAATGAGAAAGGAGGGGCGGGGAAACGGGAGCGGAGGAAAAATTGCCTGCTAGCGCCACACACGAGCGAGCGGCCAAACGCAGACACGCTCTTTTTTTCCACACCTTTCAAGAGTTGTGCGATGCGCAGAAAGCGGCACAGGTCTCCCGCCTCTCGCGCACCCCAACGGGTCGTCGTACTCTACACAGAGCCGGCATCGATTATAAGGACGTACCCCCACCCAAGTGGGACATGCAGCCAGACTGGAGACGCGCCGTGGTGGTCAGACCCTTACCAAGGAACATGTCTACCACGCACCATAAGCAGAAACGAGAGGCCATTGCCCGAGCGTTGCAGAGAGTGCAGGAAGACGACCCGCGGGCTTTCCACGTGGACGCCAGTCCATACGCGGACCGCTCCAAGAGTTACGTCGCAGCCGTACACTACATCAGCGGATTGTACACAGCGACGATCAAGGCATGCGACATCCACAAAGCAGAAGAGGCGGCCATTGCCATAGGGCTCCTTGCCGCCATTAGAACAGGCAGCAGAGGCACCGTCACCACACACTTCAAGACGGCTGCAACCAGCTTCCTGTACAGGGGGATTGGATCCCCTGCGTGCAAGATCTTTCGGAGCTTCCGCGCCCCAGGGTCAAGAACAGCCGGTACCACGTGGTCTGGGTCCCCGCACACGCGGGCAACGAGGGGAACGAAGCTGCTCACTCTCTCGCATCCCGAGTAGCTACAAGCCGGGATTGTGAGGAGGAGGGAGGCAGAGAATTATCACTCGGGGAACACAGCAATGCAGCACCGGCAACGGAAGAAGCCCCCACGCGTTTCTGCGATGCCACACGAGTTGAGAGGAGAGGAGACGTGTTCTCCCGCCACCACAGCCGGGGCTCAACCACCAGCAAGCCAGGCGATGGAGGCAACTTCAGACCCTCGCCATCCAGACCCCACGATTCCTCCATAGAGTTCACCCCCTACTCTTCGATGGGTCCTGTTCGAGATGCTGTGGTTCCGAAGACCCACCCCGGATGGCACGATCGGACTTATGTTTTGGTCATGTCCGAAGTTTCAACCTCCACAGGAACTCTAAAGGTACCTGGATGACCGAGGAGAAGACATCGTTCCTCACTGGACGTCCCTTCTACAGTCAGATGAGCTGCGCATCCATCTGCTCCTAATAGACAGGACAGAACAAGTTGTTCGCCACCTTCAAGATGAACCCCGCAAGAGGCGTGCCCAATTGTAACCGCAAGCTTATCTTTACTTCCCACAAATGTCCATCTCCTTTTCCCTTTCTACTGTTGAGCCCTAGTGTTGTATAGTTAGGCGGGCAGATGAGCCTAGCCCCTGTATGCACTGCGCTCAATAAAGTTGTGCTACCTACCTAGCTATCTTTTCTTTTCGGTATCGTGAAGAGGAGAAACTCAACGTCAACCCCTTCCCCTCCCGTTTCTCCCTGCGCCCGCATCTCCGCAACAGTCCTTGAACGTGAAACCGACGATCGCGGCTGTCGGTTTCGTTTAGTCAAAACTGCATGGTTCTTACGCTGCATGATACGATGGTCCGACGACGACGCACTCCGCTGGCACGCCGACAACTCCGCCGACGCCACCGGTATCGCGCATTGCTGGCAGCGCCCTTTCGAATCGCCGCAGCCGTTTCACCCGCAGTACGAAAACGACGGTGACGAAAACACGAAAACAAACGTGGTTCGGAGAGCGGCCGCTCATGATCCAAGCGCTCGCACACTATCTCTGCCCTTTCTGCTCTGCGCTACCATATTGGTCATCGTTCCGCGCGCTCCTCCTCTCGCTTTTCCTGCGGCCGCGAGCCCTATGGCTCCGTCGTCGAAGTGCCAGGCTTTCTTCGTATAGAGGAGGCTATGCTCTAGGCCACTGTAACGAGACACAGCCCAACACGCCAAACCGGTGAAGCGAAACCAGCCAAACCTAGCTTCCCGTAAGCTTCGCGGCCCCGCTATCTCGCGGCGATCGCCCAGTGTTGTTAGATGTTTTTCTGTTGCTGCTAATATGCTTTGCTGGTTATCGTTTGCAAAAAATGAAAAGAACAGCACTGAGCTGTTTAAGGTTTTACCACATAAAAGAGTTTACCAGTATGTTATTCAACAGAAAGGTAAACCGAACAACCCTTTCCCGGTCCTTGGCAAGCGCTGGCTAACTTTCCTTAAATGGCGCATCGGGCTAAATTCAACGCCCTAATATACTGCCTCCAAGTATGTAAAATAAATTAAGCACTCAAGTTGTTATCCCTGCCGTCACCGATTTGACCACCGCTGTGACCGCGAACATGCAGGAGGGAGTTCTCTTTCTTTCTTTAAGCACTACAAGACAGCACTGCATGTCAATCGGTTCAATCAAGGAGAGGGAGCAACTTCCTTTCCTTCCGTTGGCGACAAAGAGAAAAATCGGTTTATCCTACACTTCTCCCCTCCCTCTTTTAGAGCGCAGCTCTTAGGCGCCCGTTTCCGGCTTGAGCGGCGTCAGTGTCGCCGTCGTCGTTGGCTTCGGCGTAACCGCGCGGTGCATTATGGGTAAATTTTCCCGCTAAATTTAGCGGAAAAATTTCACCGCTAAATCGGGCGTAAAAAATGTCCCCGCTAAATCTAGCGGAAAATGTTCCCCGCTAAATCTAGCGGAAAAGATTTCCTTGCGAAATGTAGCGGAAGAGTTTCCCCACTAAATTTAGTGGAAAAGATTCCCCACTAAATCTATGAAAAAATTCCCCTCTAAATCTAGCGGGAAAAATTTCCCCACTAAATTTAGCGGGAAAATTTCCCCGCTGAATCTAGCGGAAAAATTTCCCGGTTAAATCTAGCGTAAAATATTTCCCCGCTAAATATAGTGGAAAAAATTTCCCCGCTAAATCTAGCGAAAAAATTTCCCGGCTAAATCTAGCGGAAAAAAATTCCGCTAGATTTAGCGGAAATATTTTCCCGCTACATCTAGCAGAAAAATTTTCCCGCTAAATTTAGCGGAAAAATTTTCCCGCTTAGTCAGGCGGAAACATTTCCCCGCTAAACTTAGGGGAAAATTTCGCCGCTAAATCCAGCGGAAAAATTTTCCTGCTAGATCTCACAAAAAATATTTTTCCCTAAATGGCAGGCGAGCAGGTGAGAAGGAGGGGCATAGCCTCCTCTCCGTGACTTCCCTCCTCCTCCTCAAGAGCTGCGCTCTATTTCGGTATTACAGGGAGTTGTAAACGGCTTTCATTTTTTTTAATTATTAATTTTTTATATATTGCATAGTTAACTACGGTCGGTGCTCTCGCCGTGCAGTGGTGGACAACATTCAAGAGGAAATCGGAACAACGAGCAGACGTCTTGCCCACAGACGACATCAAGTTCTGCATGGTATACGGCAGGCAGCCATCAAAGTTCAACGCTTCAGGCATTGTAGTCCTGTCGCTTATTCTCTTAACCTCTTAGAGAGGGGTGTGAAGAAAGCAATTACCCATTAGTGCAAGCGCTCGGTCCACCTCTTCCCTCAGTATCGCCAGCATTTGCCTCACTCCGGCTTCACCCTGGAAACGTAAAGAAGGCTCGTTAATGACACACATATGTGGTTCAGAGTAATTTGACAATATTGTTGGCATCTCACGTCTAGTGATTTTGTTTTCCGACGACTGCAGACAAACGAAAAGTATTTTCCACGCTCAAGTTCAAGACGGTAACTAGTAAACTAAAAACATAAGCATTGTTGAGATTATGATAATACGCGTGGTAAAAAGTTGGGAGACGAGCTGCTGCAAGAACCGCCACGAATGACTTCAACCTGCTTTTGGGCTAATGTCGTTGGTGACTCCGTAAACCGCAGTCACAGTTTACAATCATTATACAAAATACATGGTGTTCGCGGTGGACATGGTTATAAAAATATGTGCTAACACGCTTCAAGCAACGTCGAAGCATACCTGCTTTACATACGTGTTTGCTTTGAACATGTCTGCATGCAGTTTTTGCATAATACATTCACTTATTATAAAACTCAAGGTAGCAAAGTTTAAAGAGATATAAAGTGGTTGGGAAATATGGAAAGGTTTGGTGCTGCTTTTATTACTCTATGTTAATGGGTATACTGTGTACAATGTCGGACGTTCGATAAGGAGATAAAAGATGTTGAAACGTGCGCAGGCTGAAACTGGGAACATATGGGAACACACCAAGTAAGGAGGATCAGGGGGACATGGGCTGGTCGTCCCTTGAGAGAAGAGGGCAAATTACTAAGCTGGAAGTTGGACCAAGTTAAAGTAAATCAAGGATACGTGGTAGGCTGCTAATATTAACGTGCAATTATACCTAAATATTTTTAACAAAAAACGAACAATGTAAACCAGAAGGCTTTTTTTAAAGATTACCTTAACACTAGTCATGAGGCTAAACAGAGTAGTTCAGTGATGAAAAAAGTAGAAGCAAAAAAGAAAACGTGAAAGGGAAAAATGCAAGAAAAATCAGCTTTAGCCATGTACAGATCACAAAAACAGTACATCAGAAGGGGTGTTCGATAATCCAGCTGGAAGCTCGCTGCTGTTTGAGGGGAGAACGGGGCTGTTACAGAAAAAGGCAGATAGGGTTACGTTTTACAAGATATTCACATATATGTCTGATTCCCTCGCTAGCGAAATAGCAGATTTGGCGGGGGCGCTGAATTTTGCTAGCAAGTATGGTGGAACGAAGGAAGCAAAAATTATGCAGAGCGCAAGATAGTCGGCTTCTTTTGCAGGGGTTGTGGTGACGACAGAATGTCGAGCTCTGAATGGCTGTAATGGAAGGATAGTGCGTAGATTTCAGAGAAAATTGCCTTGAGGTTCACCAAATATCCTTCCAATCGATCATTATCAGCGTTCTGACGTCACCGCAACCCCTGCAAAAGTAGCAGACGAATTTGCGCTCCTCATAATCACGAAAAGTGTGTCAAACTATTCACGCGGAAGGTCTAAAGAAGCGTGATAATAAAAAGAAACTGATAAGGCAAATATTTGCAAAAAGCCTAATTTATAAAAAAAATTTTTTTTTATCGGATAGATGTGTTCATATGCCAGGTAACGCCAGTTACCGCCCGATACAGAGGCTGACACATGGCACAGCCAGTACCAGAGTCTCCAATCGGAACCAGAACCGAACCGAACCGAACCGTTATTTTTAGCCAAACCGCGAACCTAACCGAAATCTTCGCCGCCATTTTAGAACTGTACCAAACTCAACCAGTAAAAAAATAATTAAAACGGTAACCGGTTCAAAGCGGTTCACTCTACTTTTTTTTTTTGCATAACAGAATAAATGTTTGACAAATAAATGCTGTCATTTGTATGTCCATTTAGTGATCAAATTGGCAGACACCGAATTCCAATATATCAGAAATTGTGGGTTTTGATGTCGCTTTTTTGTAGGCACTATGATTAATCGCGTGTCCCCGTGACGTAGTCAACTGGCTCAAAGTCGACTTAAATTACTAACGTCACTTGGTTTATTATTAGCGTTATTTATTACACTGTGATGTCAAATGGAATCACGACTTACCACGAGTCACGTGATACCACGACGTACTCGATTGCTATAAGGCCGAGTCGAGTGCTCGTGCTCATCACAATCAACATCGTCAAACATTCGAATATTAGCTCGTGTTCAATCAAAAATGAGAATAGCCCAACTCAAATAAAATCTAGAAGCTCAAATCATGCTTTAGCCTCTTTTAACCCCATCGCATGAATTATATGCGTATATTATGTGCATATGACAAGCATAAATCCGAAATATTATATCCTGCAGTGCGTGACAATTATTAAAAAAGTCATCGCTTCTTGATGATTTAACACAGGTGCATGAAAAAACATGACTTTTTTGTGCTATTTCACATGCAGCGAGAATATGGTAGGCAAGGTCCCAAACATGCCAGCTTCACTAGCTTTTTTCCTTAACCGAGCTATCAGGCGTGATTATTGTTTTGCACTCAGAACACAGACTCTGCATACTTAGGACTATGGTTCTGAACTCCCGTGCGGCACTCACTACCTCACGGGCCCTCGTTTCGCCGATCCCCAGTGAACTTAGTTCATTCTATCTCTTTTTTTATTATAATTTTCGCCTCGGCTCTTCCTCCCCTCCCCCTTGGTGGCTCCGAGTGTAAGTGTCGGACAGATCCCGAATCGGCGGGGCCAAACCCCGGCCAAGATGCTCGCATTGTGACGGGGGGCTCATTGCGGAGAAGACATCGTGTAACCGACATTTTGGTTGCATGACCGTCAGGGGGACGAAATTCATCCTCAGTTCCCCACTGGTGCGTGCGAGAGGTTCCACGTTTCATTAGCAGTAACTCCCCTCCCCCTACCCTCCCCCATCATTTCGTATGACTCTCCCTCCCGTTTCGTCTCGACCCCTTCGCCTGTTAAATGGACACAGCCGTACGTTCGCCTGCTCTTTCCGCACCTCGTTCTTTTGTTTGCGTTAAAGATTCGCGTACGCCATTTTGTTTCGCCCCGACCTCAACCAATGACGGCCAGCGCTTGTCTGTCTCGTAATTTCGTATTCCTGCGCATTCTCTACATTGTCTTTCAATCGGCGAGCCACTCCCGACCTTCGAATGCGCCAGGGACGCTTTTTGAAACACTCGCTCTCCACATTGCCACAGAAGCGTAAGAAATGCAAGACGGGGCATATTATATGCTCACGGTTCTGTCTTAGTGATTCCTTCGTCGGCGTTCCTGTCGGATGATTTCGTAATCTCCTTGGCTGCGGAGAGCTTATACGATGCTCGGAACTTGGTCGCGACCACTTTTTCTTGAGCAGTTGCTGCGCATAGACGTGGAAACAATCGTCGGACTCGGTCGGGACGCGCGCGTGGTGACAGCGTCGGGATTTCAAAGCAATCCCCGAGAGGCCCGGGCAAACACAATCTAGATAGCAAGGCTGTGGTGCTAACTTTTTTTTTACGTTAAAAAGGCACTGACACCCCAAAGGTCGTATTTTTCGTTGCGTAAAATGATGCAAGTGGTTTTCATCGAAACAAAGATACCACAAAGCAAAATAAAAAAAATAAAAACTCCCACACGCGCGCGCGCCTCTTTTTTTGGCGTTTTTTTCCCTCGTTTCACATCCTCAATTTTTTTTATTTGTGACGTCATAAATTATGAAATTTAGACGCTTTGGAAGCGACATTTCTCTAATATTTAATAACGGCATTTGTAGAACATGTTTCTAGCGCAATCGCGAATGCACAACGGCCTTTCGTTTCTATCGTTTAGGATAAAAAATTGATTTTCACCTGGCAGTGCCCCTTTAACCAGAAAGACGAGCGCGGGGGTCAATCACGGACACGGTACAGCGTCAGTGTCCATCTGTAATTCGTGTCATTTTATGAGAGGACACGCGCCCCAGCAGAACGATTGACGCAGCACACGTGGGTCCATGCGCTCTAGCCTCTTGTAGGCTACCTGACCGTAGACCGTTTTCAAAAAGCCCTCACCATCGCCTGTCAGTAATTGCTTGAGCACATACTCTGAGCACGTGTTGGACACGAGTGATGCCTCATGTCCGAGCGATGCCGATCACCAATGCTGCTTGGTGGACTTCCGAAAAGGGCCTGTTCCAGCACTCGCTTGTGTGCAGGTGGCGTTGCCTCGGCTCCGTGGCATGCAACCAGAGGTCGGCATTTTAGGTTGCCCTCACTCACCCCCACCCTCACAGCCACACTCACCTCAGCCCCTCACTCACCCTCACCCTGATAGCTACACGTTCCCTTAGCCCCTTACACACTCTCATCCTCACAGTCACACTCACCTTTAGCCCTTCACTCACCCTCACGGAACCTCACGCCCCTCACACACTCATGGCCCTCACGCCCTTCACGCACTGGCCTGCCTCACGGCCCTTACTCACTCATGGCCCTCAAGTTCCTCACAACCCTCACAGCCCTCACGGCCCTCATGGCCCTCACTCCCCTCAAGCCCCTTACACACTCAACGCCCTCACGGCCCTCACGCATCCATGGTTCTCACAGCTCTCACACCCCTCACGCCCCTCACGCACTCACCGCCCTCACGGCCCTCACGCACTCACGGTCCTCACAGCCCTCACGGAACTTCACGCTCCTCACGCACTCATGGCCCTCACACCCCTTACGCTTTTCATGCATTCACCGCCCTCACGGGCCTCACGCGCTCACGGTCCTCACAGCCCTCACGGAACTTCACGCTCCTCACGCACTCATGGCCCTCACACCCCTTACGCTTTTCATGCATTCACCGCCCTCACGGGCCTCACGCACTCACGGTCCTCACAGCCCTCACGGAACTTCACGCTCCTCACGCACTCATGGCCCTCACACCCCTTACGCTTTTCATGCATTCACCGCCCTCACGGCCCTCACGCACTCACGGTCCTCACAGCCCTCACGGAACTTCACGCTCCTCACGCACTCATGGCCCTCACACCCCTTACGCTTTTCATGCATTCACCGCCCTCACGGGCCTCACGCGCTCACGGTCCTCACAGCCCTCACATCCCTCACGCATTCATGGCCCTCACACCCCTCACGCACACACCGCCCTCACGGCCCTCGTGAACTCATGAACCACACAGCACTCACACCCCTCGCGCACTCACCGCTCTCACGGCCCTCACACACTCACGGTCCTCACAGCCCTCAAGTACTCCTGGCCCCTCACACCCCCCCCCCGCCCCTCACGCCCTCTCCGCCCTCACGGCCCTTGCGCACTCACGGTCCTCACAGCCCCTTACAGCCCTCACTGCCCTGACGCACTCACGGCCCTCACACCCCTCACGCACTTCAATAACTCACTGGTTGATTAGCGTCAGTTGCCATGGCAATCACCATTGATTTGTGTCAGTTGCCATGGCAATCACCATTTGGTGATTGCCATGGCAACTGACACAAATCAACCTGCCCTCATGGCCCTAACGCACTCACGGACCTCACAGCCCTCACAGCCCTCACGGTCCTCACAACCCTCAGAGTCCTCACGCACTCACCACCCTCACGGCCTTCACGCACTAACGGTCTTCACTGCCCACACTGCCCTCACACACTCATGGCCCTCACACCCCTCACGCTCCTCACGCACTCACCGCCCTCACGGCCCTCACGCGCTCACACACTCACGGTCCTCACAGCCCTTTACAGCATTCACGGCCCCGACACACTCACGGCTCTCACACCCCTCACGCCCGTAACGCACTCACCGCCCTCATGGCCCTCGCGCACTTACGGTCCTCACAGCCCTCAGGGCCCTCACGCCCTCACACCCCTCCCGACCACACAGTCTTCACGGTCCTCACTCACCTTCACTTTCATGAATTTTCGGGGCTCAAAAACTCGCTCACCCTCACCTCACCTGTGAATATGAGGTTGAGTGAGGTTTTCCGATGTATGTATGCAACAAGCAACCGGGGTGATCGCGATGCGACAGATCCCTGGAGTGCGACAAACTTCAATAGTATAATTGTGACCTCGGGGACCTCTGACCTTGCATCAACAAAGAAATGAAGGTTTCCAGTCCACGGGTGACATACCGGATACGGCCCGACAAATCTAATCTAGGACCTTGCCAATAGACTGGAAAGTTGCTTCAGCCTTTATGCTTGAACTCGTTTCTTATTCTGATCAGTTTTTGTTTTAATTCACGCTCTTGGGTAATATGACTTCTATGGGGACTTTTTCTCATAATGTTGCTGAAGCGATATGGTGGATGTCTTACGTTGTACGCCAACCCCAGATGGTGGGACGTCCAACGAACACAGCCTTGGCTCCGAGTGCCAGCGCCTTGATCACATCCGTGCCATGACGGGTACCGCCGTCTATGTAAACCTCGACGCGTCCGCGGACTGAACTCACCACCTCTGGGAGGACCTCGATCTGCAAAGAGGTCGAAACAGAAAATTTCTCTAGAAACTTTGCTTACTTTTAATATGAAATCCAAGGCAGAAGTGAAAGCTGGATATAATTGCATTTTCTCTTATTTGCAACAGACGCATTCTGGCAGCAGTGCATGAGCAACGCCATAACCTACCTTCCGTTTTTTTGTTTCTTCTTATTCCGTTCGCTTCACTTCAATACCGCAGCAAAACAAGTTATTGCCACTCTAGGTGTTAATGTGTCCTTCTCCCCAGCATACGTTTTTGTGGAGGCTAGTCAACGCCCACTTCAGTGACTCGGCATCTCGGTAAGACAAGAAATGGTCTGCAATGGTGGCTAAATCTGGCGCGTGTTTAAAGCGTCTATATAAAGAATGTTAAAATTTATTTCACAAAGTGTTATTTTTAAAGATCCGGGAAAGGAACATTAATGTAATTTGTGCATCTAAGCTGTATGGTCAGAGAGCATTATATAGGTGGTTAGTCCTCGAGATACGTCAATTAATTACCTAAGATTTGTGAATTCATGTTTTACTTTGGGAAATCACACATATGGCTCCAATTAGGAACTTGCTGCGCGTTAGTGAAAACACCTAAATCATTTAATTTGAGAAGTTTTTGATGCACGTGAGAAGTGAGAGGTGGACCAAAGTTCTCACTCGACCCTTGTGCCACAGGCACAAGGCTAGCGGTGGGAGAACGGACTAATTTCTTCTATACGTGGTTGGATGGTGCTTAGCCGCGCTCTAAGACGGGCACGATGGAAGCCACTGAGAAGTTCGCTGGTTGTTCCGGAAAGCGAGTGTTTTGCAGGATTTATAGGGCATTTAGTCAATGATTTCGTTCAGAGTTTCTTGCATTCTCGCATAAGTTTCAAGAATTCCTCTCAGCTTTCAAGCTTGGCACGTTTGAATGTGGGGTTTGCTTACTTGATCAACAAAAATCTCGAAATTCTCGCACATCACTTGGCATTCAAGATGACCTTTTGGGCCCGTATAAGCTGATTTTACGAAACAAGTAAGCACTCCTGAGGTAACTAAAGCAAACCCTACGCCTTAGACACTGTTGGGGCCAACGCTCGAAATAGTCGGAAAAACTGTCAAGCGCTCATTTCTGGGCCAAACCACTTACTTCCGGTTGCTTCATACATGTTTGCTCAATTTGCCATCCAGCGCTCAAGTGAAACTGAGTGCGAAAACACGGATGATAAGCGTAGTGTCCGCGTTTTGGCACCAGTTGCCTTGTGCCTGTTGCGCTGGTGGTAACAAGTTACCGCACTGCCTCGGTTCCCACTTGCGCCAAAACTTTAGAAAATTGGTTGATGTAAGAGTTTTCGATGACGCTCAGCAGGCTTCTATCTGGAACCATATGCATATATGTTATAATCACAAAACAAATTTCCATATTACCCTACTTATAGTGAGAATTAGCCCCTTATTTTATATACCCCAGACCGTATAACGCACCTGCAAGGACCGCAATAATGCACCAATCACGGAGGCTTCGAAAAACAAAATGTCTGCTCGAATTAAAAATTATGCACCCTGTGTATTAATAGCCTAGAAAGATAGTACCAGCTTCAGGGATTTTCTGCTCGTCGCACTTGGTCGCTATGACTTCAAAGTCACACGACATCATACCGTCACGTAAAATTATGACGTCGTGTAACACCGTGAGATCATGTGACCTCGAGAGTCACGTGACACTGTGTAATCACGCGCCTTTCTGACGAAACTTGACACCATGACATAGGGCGAAACCTTTAACAACCTCACTAGGTTAGCCCAGTTACGGAACTGCACATAGACGCCCGTTCCATGAGCAGTACACCCCCCCCCCTCTTCCCCCAACGGCTCGCCTCCCATCGTTCAGCGAGCTGCCGTTTTGGGGGCAGGGTTGCTATGGTAAAAATGTATTCTATGCAATACAAATGTTTCGAAGCACTGCGTCTAGATGTTTCACCACACTCTATGGAACACACAGTTCTAACACAAAAATCTAGATGGCGCTTCAAACGACGGGAGGCGTACTGTAAGGAACAAAGGGGGGGGGGTGTACCTTCCGCGGGAGTTTCAAAAATGCGGTAATCTAGTAACGTTTACTACTGCGTCACATGATGTCAGAGTATAAGGTGTTTCCGTGATGTCATGCGCCTCCTCAATTTACCCGCAAAAGGAGGCGGACGAGGAGGCCCAATAAATGCTATGTATTTGAGCGCCTTTAGAGAATGCAAAAGAGACACCATTTTTATTCATAACTGTGTGTTTGGGAAGGCGCAGGCCGGGGCATGAAGATTCTGAAGGTTAACGCGGTGAAGAAATTTTAGTATTTTTTTGTTTCCACGACCGGTTATTCGTTTTACAGTGATGAGTATATGTACGTTCTTGTGAAACAGCACCACAATGTTGGTACCAAAATAATAGTGTGTTGGTAGAAAAACAATTTAACAGCAGCACAACAATTAAGAAGCAAAGAGCAGCAATGAAAGCTACCAGTGTTTACAATATCATTATCTTTCATTTGAGTTTTGTTTTATCTTGAGACACTGCTATAGCTTACGTGAGCATCAGCTGCCGCGGAGCAGGAACGTGTGGTACCACGTGGTTTTGAAGTAAAGAAGGCGTGTTCTGTGAGCGATGAAACGAACGTAAACGAACGTGTGCTGGCGCGTGAGAACAATAATAGAGGTAAAGTGTTGCGTATTTTGTGTAAATATAATGTGTATATTAAAGTATGGGTTTTTCGGCTAGTTGGTACATTCGCGGAATATATAAAAAATCCCAGTCGACCGCTTGTCAAAAAAGGCCTCGAGCGCAATCTACTACCAGAAGAAAACTCAACCACTCTTGATACTTTAGCGGCCGCTCAATTTTGCTTTCACTCACCACTCGACCGGCTGTCGCCGAGTTAACGTTGATTTCGACTCCAATTGTAGAAGTTTTCCGCGACAAATAAGTAAATTCAAACACAGCTGAAACCACCGGGTCGGCAAGTTGAGCTAATAGATTTTGGGACCTTTGTTAATAGGATAGAGGCATTAAATACGATAAGCGCGTTTCCGCCCCTACGAAGCAAACTAAAAACCGCTTATGGTTTTTATCCGAAATTTTATCACACAACGCATACACACTGCACTCTCAACTCTACGATCTCTTGCTCACGCCCTCTGCTTTAGAACGCGCCAGCTTGATCCAGAAACAGCCGAAATTGGTGTCGAGTCAGCAATCGCTTGCAGACCAGGTGCAGAGAAACAAAAAAAAAACACGCGAGCTAAGCCACACTCTCAACTAGGCTTTTTGTGTCACACGCCTCTGCACCATAATTGCGTAAATAGAACAGGACAGACACGTAAGGGTAGAAAACTTTTGGCTATACTTGTTTCCTAGAGGCAAACATATACGGGTGTTTGTGCAGGAACACCGGGCCAAATCAAGCTTGCAATTGACAATTTACGGAAGTCGCGTGCCGATTATTTAATGGTCCAAATCGCTGCACGATGGCGTAACCACCGACATCATGGAACGTGCAAGTGATTCCATGAGGATAGCGAAAGTCGGAACGCGGCCAACGCTGGGAGCCAACTAGCCAATCAAAGAGCCTTGAAAGCAGAACGTCACTGCGCTCGTCAGTTCTTTTGTGTGCGTGTGTGCATGCGTGTGTGTGTTTGTGTGCATGTGCGTGCTTTCTAGTCCATCCAAACGCGTAAAGTGTGCTGTGACAGTAGAGAGTTCTAGTAGACCGTTCCGATACCTCCGATACCTCCCGATAACGATACTATGTAGCGCAAAGGCGGAGGCAAGAATTATCGGGTATGTTATCGGAGTCATCGGAACGATCTACTAAAACTCTCTAGTGCGACGTAGTCCGCTATTAGCGGCGAGATGTTTTGGTGGCGCCCTCCTATGGTTCCTCTCGACGTCATTAGCTTGCGAACAGCAAGTTCGATGGTGTTTGTAATGAGCATGTTGGAAGCTTGAAATCATTGCGCTATGAAACCAACGCTGCCAACACCGTCAAAATTAAAGTTCTTGGATTACTCTTATTTCCGTCGAGAAATCCTTTGCTGACGTCGTAGTCAGCATTCGGCAATCGTGGAAGGTCGACCACAGCGACGCTTTCGATCGCGCACGCCGCCAATAGCGCAATTGTTTCACAGCTGCCGACAGAGCAGCCTTGCGAAACGAGTCTATTGGAAGCTTTTGTCCGGTGTCCTCGGCACAAATACTGGGTGTCTCAAATAGCGGCCAGGCTCTTTAAATCGACCGCAAAATTCGGTTCCTTAGCCTATCGCGTTCCGATTTGGTACAGCGTTGGGCACAGATGGTGCATTTTTTATAAAATTCGCAAAGAGGGAGTTTACCAGAGGAAAAAGTAAAAAAAAGGCTTAGGTCCTATGGAAAATGCAGGAAAGTCACCGGTCTTCAAACCATAGGGCACCCTATGGTTTGAAGACCGAGTGACTTCGCTGCGCAACGCATACATACTACACTCTCAACTCTATGAGACCTTGCTCGTGCCTTCTGTTTTAGAGCGCGCAAGCTTGATCGATCCAGAAACAACGGCAAAATTGGTGTCGAGTTAACAGTCGCTTCAAGACCAAATGGAGACAAAAAGAAAACCAATATCGAACCCATGCTCTCAACTGGGCTTTATATATATATATTTCTTTCAATGTCGTGACCATGGTACACCCCAAAATTAAAATACCTTATAGGCTGCGCTCTAATTTAGCATTAAACAAAAGAATACACTCTTTCAATTATATTTTAAACTGGCAACTTCATTTTCGTCGTGTAAAAAATGTACTTCTGTGTATATTTTTCTCGAACACACAGAGTTAAAAAGGCAATTAGTCCGGGCTATATTAAGAGGGCTATGCTACAATTACTACTCCTTAAATGTCAACGTCAAATTCAATCACGAACTGCCTGCCCTACTCTGACAAGCACGGCTTCGTCATCCGCCATATAACAACACTTATCCCGTGCTATCACTCGCCGCGACAAACTGCTAAATAATACAACGTTCCAACGACAGATTAAAACTAGTGGATGTATTACCATTACAAACATGACCGCAAAACTGCGCGTCTAGCTCCTTGCAATGAAAGACAAAACCAGCCTCATTACTTCTCAATAGCCCTCTGTAGGACACACAAAATATCTTCTTGCCAATCATTGACATTCCTTCACAAAAATTAAAACATGACAGTATTTCCTTAGGTTGAATCGAATTATAATAATAAAGTAAGACTTTGCCAGATGTAGCGTACGGTTGCCGGGACCCCGTCCAGCTGGCGACCACCGTGGTTTGACACGAGGATCGCTGAAACGCCTCGACGAACGGCTTCCTCCGCGTCTTCAGCTGTGAAAGTTAAGAAAAAGAGATCGGTACACTCATATTTACGAATACAAGCCATGCATATAAATGTAGATGAAAGGTAGAACACCAGCAAAAGCTTCAATAGACATGTGAGTTAGGAAGACTTCCCGAAACATTTGTTCGGTAAAGCTTCTCCTTCTAACGTTATGCTACAAAAACATATTTATTAATATATTATGCTTATAGTTACTTACAAACACCTCGCTGGATTTCATTAACAATGTAGCACACTTTTTGGTCCAAAATTTGGTTGTTTTCTCTCAATGTTTAGAGCCCTGAATGCCCAAAAAACGCCAAGGTGTATCGTTGGATTTTCCTTTGGCCAGAGCCTGTCATTCTATGCCCTGAGTTGGCAAGCAAGTGCCAGGTTCCACCTCGGGTTGCTGAGACGGTAAGTGGCCTTTTTGATTCTTGTTTGCCACTTTTGACATTATGCGGTTAACTGGACAAAAGGCACAAAAAGGCCGAATAAATGTACTTCGGCACTTACTGAAGCTTCGGAGAAAAACCTTAATAGGCCAAACCTATAAGGTTCTTCAAACTTGACGTAAGTTTGAACACCCCTAGAATTTTCAAACTTGCGTCAAGTTCGGCGGTGCTCTGACATGCTGCCTGTGTAGCCATATTCGTATATATAAAAAAAATGGGTGCACAATTTACAGTTTCATCATTGCATGCATCATACTCTCCTCCAGAGATTCCAGACAGCGTCTTGCTTAAGCGAGAGACTGCCCAAGCAGCACAGATTTTGCCAATCATTGGCCAATGGCTGGAAGTGCTCCTTTGGCCAGTGGCCAGACAGTGACTAGCCATTGACTGATGACTGGCCTTTCTCTAACCGCTGGCCAATGGCCACCGGCCATAAAGCTATCGGCCAATAATTCGCCGATGTATGGCAACTTTTTGGCCATTGGCCAAAAGACCATCGCCAGCCACTGACCAATGCTTGGCCAAATTTTGTGCTGCTTGGGTGCCCTTACTCCTAACTGGTGTTTTCTGAGTTTACTGTCCAAACTGGGCCGTCTACATTGAGTTAACAATAATGGTGAAATATTCATTAAAATACTATCGTTTTATAAATATAAAGAGCGCCTCATGTTTTTTTCTAACATCCATTCATTAATAATATCAAAACTCAGCTTTAATATTCTGTCACTATATGACAAACATCTTAGCTTGCTACGTTCATCCTAAGTGTGCATCACATCAAGTTATCCAGTCATGACATTCATGCAAATTACAGTCAGAGTGTAGCCTGCTTTACAATATCACAGCAGATTGGCCAGATATCCATCGCTATGCAATGCCTTCGGACCTTATCGTAAGGATTAACAAAAAAAAAGGAATGTGGATATAGAAGGTTATTCCCTCTGCCTAACTCTTGGTTGAATAAATTCAAGCAATTTAAACATTTTTAACGTATAAATAATTCCATAATTTATATTATGAGAAGGCACCAACCACGCTTCCTGCTTGCACTGAAACCAGAAAATACAAGCGCGTTTCAAATTAACACGAAAGGTGTAAGGATACTATGGAAGTGCGCACCAGTAATGATTCCTTTGAGCACCAAGGGCAGACTGGTGATACTCTTCAACCACGTGATGTCTTCCCAAGACTGCGAGGGGTCGATGAGGGCGTCTTTCACGGACATTATCGCTTTCACCTTGAAAAGTCCGTTTTCTGAGCTTCCTCCCAGGTTCCCATATCTGGGTTTAAAGCGCGCTGTAGAAACTTTCAGCGTTTGTCGACGACGTTTTTATTGCAAAATCTGGGTGAGCGCTGATTTTTTAAACGACAAACGGTCTTTAGGTCGATTTCGTCAAAATCAATATCATAAATATTAATATAATAACACTTGTCCTTTATTTCATCTCGCGATCTAGAACAACCAGTCAAATATGGCGGCACCTACAAAGAAAACTAAACCAAAACAAAATATAATACAGCATCGGAATTACACTCAAAACTAAACTGGAAAGATATACGATATGCTGTTTTTTTTAAAATAATACTCGAAAAATACATCACCACGATGCATCAGGTTATTTAGGCAAATCTGCGTTCTCACCAGCGGTGATAGTTTAGATTGAAAAGAGGGGAAAATATGCATGAGGCCTTTGAACAGACAAGCCGGGCAATGAAACTGCTATTACGACACAAAATCTCAGTTATAGTAGCCATCAACTATAGAGAAACAAAAAAGCTAGTCATGCCCTGTCTGTTTTTTTGCACGTTTTGTAATTAGGCTCCATTCAGAATGTATTCAAGGTCGTAAAATCTTCTCCTGTCAAAATATTTGTCCTACACAATGCGAATAACATATAAGTGTGGAAGGTCAAGCTTTACACGGGTAGTCTCAACGTCAAACATTTAACACACGTCCACTAATAAAACGAGAGAAAACGTCTTTATCATTGACAATCGTGGCTGACAGCACCTCCTGGATCGTCCTTAAAATTATTGTGAAAAGACCGTAATATTACGGCTGCCACAAAATCCTCGTTGCATACGGACAATATCATGACCTTGAGTATTAGCCGTTGTATGTTTGTACCGTTTTAACGTTGTACGGTTGTACGAACCATGCGCGAAGTCAGCCCAGTCGGACACGTCAGAAAGGGGAGGGTGGCGGGGCGTGACAGCCTCTTACACAAAAGCCCATCACCTCCATGTGAAAAGCACGTCTCGATTCATGGAAGAACACCTCTGCTGGACGAACTCCACCAGCGCAAGTTCGTGGAACAATAAAGTACAACATCGTTTTCCGAGCGCGGAATCTCTAGGAAATTGTTTGCAAACAACCAGCACGAGTCTGAGAACTGGGCACAATCAATGACTGACTTTTGGAACGATGAAGCTGCTCTCATTATTTCGTGAAAAAGTACGCTAGCATGTATGGTCTATCGCGCTGTTTCCAAACGCGTACATATTGACCTCACTCAGGCCTCCAGTCGTCTTTGCACTAGTATGGTTCCTGGAACGCATGATTAAAAGGTCTGTTTACCGCGACCGAAAAAATGGTGTCCCTCGACCTCCACCCGATGGCGTAACACAAGTGTCATGCTATCGCCGGCAGTTTTTCTGGCGGCATCACAGCAACGCTGGTAAATGTGGCAGACGCCCGTTGTGCTGCGAGTCGATCATCCAGCATGACAGTCAAGGAAGCTTCGGCAGCTAGGATTTAAGACAGAGCGCGATAGCGACACTCTCAATTTTCAGTACTTCTTTTTTTTTGCCATGAATTTTATGCTGACCCGCCAGGACCGCGACATCCGACAGCATGACGCTCCGGCGTCTGTGACGTCATATCTTGCCACTTTAGGACTACTTTTTATTCATGGGCGGAATAGGACGCTGATCACACCAGCCGACAACGCGTTCCAGGTACCCTATCAATATACTGGTAGCACTCCGCAGCTCGGTACACCTGGACCTGGCACTCGTCTTCCAGAACCCAGTGACCTTGGTCTCAATAGAGATTTTTAGAATAGACTTCAAGGTTCTTGGTCCACTAAGAAGCTTCAGGTACCGCACTGGGTGTGCACAGACTTTTTGCGCATCCGCAGTGCAGCACCCTAAGCTGGTAGGGGGACCGCTGGGGCGCCCTATTCTAACACTAATTTTTAACCTGGCCAGATTCCAAAAGGGAATACAATGGCTCTGAGTAAGATGATCTTCAGAGCGCAACGTTAGTCAAGTGTCTACTTGTTACCAGCTTTTTATAGCTTTATCCGACATCGCACAAAGTGAAGTTCCTTCCTTCAAATATGTTAAGTCAGTTCGTGATAGAGTTTCTAATACTCTGTCTAAAACTAAGAATGTTGCACTTTCGAACTATAACTATATCCGACTGCGCCTGCCTTGTACTATACGCACCGAAATGGAGGCACCCAAAAGAGAATCGTGGAATGAAGGGCCGATATTCTATACACAGTTTATTTGCCATCTCTAGGCAGGCATTATATAGCGGTGAGCGATCATGTAATCGACACTGCGTGATGCACCTTAAAGATCCCAGGTTAGTTTCCTACGCTGCCTGGCCTTATAACCCCCTCTTTGGAAAACTCCAGGGGCACTTAAAAGAGTGATAAATTTATTACAGTCTGGACATCCCTATACCCTAAAATATTCGAAGTTGTGAGCAAATCGTAATGTGTTAGTGTTAAATATGTAACAAACCGTATGTTAAATATGTTAAAATATGTTAAATGCCTTATTTCTAAATAAATTCGCGCCTTCACCACAACTCCCCACATTGTAGTGCCAACTACATTTTACGCAAAGATAAGGCATTAGAGTCCCTCATCCCCTCTGTCATCTGTACGGTACCGTGTACTCCTAGAAATGTTTAACGGCATCATTGAATTCGGAGAATGGCCTACGTGAATGAAACTTATAGTGTTAAACCAATTCACACAGGAGGAGCGACTGGGATACCACAAGGTTAGTGTTTTAGGCTTTGCTCTTTAATTTATATGTAAATGATCTTCCAAGCTTTGTTTCAGTATGCAGAGTGTATCAATATGCAGATTATAAGGTTTTGGTTTTTATGTGATGCGGATTATCATGTCGCGATTTAGAAAATGATGTTGTTTTCTTTAATAAACGGTTAAAGTGCAGGCGAGCTGGTGTAAGTTATACATAATGATTCAAAACCTGAGACTGTGGTTCGAAAAACGGAAACTCGTGAAGTAGAAAGAAAAAAGACAGACAATGTCTCAAACTCAGCTAAAAACTTTATACATCGGGAAATTGCATTAGCCAAGCGTCACTGCAAATTGTAAGTGAATTAAAAACGTTCCTTTGACTGTAAAGACCTAGTGTGGTTTGAACGTAAGAGAGGAGGGGCTGCTTCGCAGAGTTGATTGCCTTGTTGGGTTCGGGATCATAATGGGGGGCATTGTTGGCGTCTGTGTGTGATTCATGGTTCAGTTTAGGGAAAGGGGTAAGTGAGAGACGGTCTTTGTGTGTGTCCAAGTAGTGGTGACATTGTCCGCGTCAAGGTCCTTCCGGGTGCGGTGGTGACGACCTTGTGTTTCTGTTTGTATAACGTTTTTGTTGTTGTTGTTGTTTTTTCTAAATGTATTGTTTGCGGTCCGGTGAATTGTTATTCAGGTGTTTTTTGTGTAGTTCAGTAATGAACCGTTTGGTGGTGGCGACCTTCGACGTCCAGGGAGGTGTATATAAGGCGTAGGGGTCCCTATCAAAACGCCGAAAATCAAGAGGCCGAATTATGAAAAGGCCGAATGTCAATACGCCGAAAAATTGAAATGCCGAAAAATTGAAATGCCGAAAAATTAAAATGCCGAATAATCAAAATGCCGAAAAGACATAACGCCGAAAACCACGTGAAAAAGAAATGACGCGCTTTGTGACTACCACTTGTTCGTTTTCCGCCAGATCACTTTCCACTGTCACGAGCCTGCTTAACTCGTTCTGCAAAGGCACCAGTATCAGTATATTTAAACTGATGTGAAATTTCGTATTTTTTTATCTGTCGTAAAGCTAGGCATATCAGTCGGACAGGAGAGCTCTTATTGGTCAGCAGAAAAAAACAGCGCTGCCCAGTGTTCAGAGTACAAGAGCAGCAGCAATGTGCGGCAGCAATCATTTCATTGATTCGGAGGGAAATGGACGAAGACGCGGTTGTGGTGTGCTCACAGAAGGGAAAAGCAAAACTTAGCTGCAGAGACGGTTATGTTTACGTGCTTGACAAGAAAGTAGGTTCTCGACACTATTGGAGGTGCGAGAAGCGAGGCGAATGCAACGCTAGAGTGATTACCGACCTTCCTGTAGAAGGTACTCACAAGATAATCTCGAAGACAGTGACCCACGCAAGCCATGCTCCGGATATCTGCAGAGTTACAGTTCTTCGTACTCAAGAACGAGTCAAAGCTCTGGCGGCGGCCTCGGGCGAGGCACCCGTGAAGATTGTGCAGCAGGTCACGGCAGATGTCGCAGCGTCTTCAAGGCAGCACCTTCCAAGCAATGAAGCCTTGCGCCAGATTGTGAGAAGGAAGAGGAAAGCGAACTGCCCACACGAGCCGTCTGCCGTGCAGGAGCTCATCATCGAGGGCGAGTTCAGAGCAACTTTAGATGGCCGGGAGTTTCTGCGGTGCGACTGCACCAGCGCAGATGGAGCTCGACTCCTCATTTTTTTCACGGACGAAAACTTGAGGAAATTGAACGACGCTCCGATGTGGCTTATGGACGGAACATTTAAAACTGTGTCGCCGCTCTTCGAACAGTTATACACAATTCACGGTTATCTTCATGGCCATGTGTTCCCTTTTGTTTACTGCCTAATGACTCGACGAACCCAGATGGCGTACGAGGCGCTCTTCGAAGAAGTGCTGAACTTCGCCGCAGATATGGGACTGGCACTAAATCCAAAAATTGTGAGTACAGACTTCGAACTGGCAGCAATCAATGCGATTCGGTCGTTGCTCCCGTCGTCGGATGTACATGGTTGTCTGTTCCACTTGTGCCAATCAGTATGGAGGAGAGTGCAGCACCTAGGACTGGCAGTGCTCTACAAGAATGATGTAGCTGGCTTCGCCATCAAGGTGAGGCAGCTTGCAGCCCTTTCGTTCCTGCCCACCGAAGAAGTACGAGATGCCTATGCGTCCTTGAAACCACTCTTCCCGCAAGAAGCCTCTGACCTGCTGCGATGGTGGGAGGACAACTACCTGCTTGGGAAACCCCGCCGCCGTGTTGCCGGAGGTAACACCGCCGTGATCATACGAAGTCCACCGGTATTCCCGCCATCCCTCTGGAATGTGCTTGCCCTCGCTCAGAACGGATTTCCAAGGGGCAACAACGCCGTTGAGGCATGGCACCGACGATGGGAGATATTGGTTGGCGGACACCACGTAAGCGTCTTCCGGCTCATCACCACCATGAAAAGGGAGCAAGCTAGAGTCGAAGACGACATCGAGGGAGCGATCAGAGGCCAACCCCGCCGCTCACAAAGCAAGAAGCAAAAGTGGCGCGAAAATCGTTTGGCAGCTGCTCTGGGCAACCGGGACAACGTCGACGTACTAAGCTTTCTTCGAGGAATTGCACACAACTTGTCTGTCTGAAACGCAATAAAACAAGGAATCGCTCTGCTATGCGATGAGATATGCAGAAATATATATTTTTCCTTTTTTGAAGGCCTGCACCATGCGAAGGGAAGCCATACTCGGGGACAATCTTTCATGGCTATTGCCGCGCGCGCGGCTGACCAAGCAAGGCAGCGCGGCCGTTGCCTAACAGTTATCGTGCTTGCCTCCCACGCGAAGAGCCAGGGTTCGATTCCTGGGAGCGACGTGTATTTTATTTATTCGTTTATACTTGTCATTCTCGTAAGTTCAGAAACCCACGCCGGCACAAAAGGTGCTCCGCGTGGGTTTCAAGTTGGCCTATTAAACGTCTCATGTTTCCTCGGTTATTCTTTGATTCGTCATATCGTCATTCGTGACACTATTAGAAGAGAGGGTGAAAGCGCATGCACAGCGGCCGGCGGAACCTCTCCCTTAACTTTGATCACATTGCCAAGAAAATCTATCTTGACAAGAAACTTTATCTTCCACTATAACTAGGGGATGTTTCGGCATTTTGATGTTTCAATGTTTTGACTTTTCGGCTTTTTGAATTTTCGGCCTTTTGTAGTTTCGGCTTTTTGAATTTTCGGCTGTTTTAAATTTCGCCATTCCGATAATTCGGCATTTTGATTTTCGGCGTTTTGAATGCCACCCAAGGCGTAGAGTCAATAAAGTTTTTAGCTGAGTTTGAGACGTTGTCTGTCCCTTTTTTCTTCCTGCTTCACGAGTTTCCGTTTTTCAAACCACAGTCTCAGGTTTTCCAATCATTATGTTGTTTTCATTATGAATTAAACTTAATAAAAGTAAATGCTACAAAGACCGAACTTCTTTGTTTTAGGACCCCGCCTAAGAAGGTCGGGCTTTCAGAATACCGTAGCACTTCACAATGCCAAATGTAGATTATGTAATTGTGAACGGCTCGAAAATGTAAAAATCTGCCCGATAACTGGGAGTATATTTACCACAGTAATTTCGCCTGGAACACTCGGCACACTTATGCAAACGATATGAAGAAGCCATTCCTCCTGTCTCAATAATATTAAAATGTTTCTATCGTTCTCCGTTCGTAAAACGTTAGCACATAACCTGGCGTATAGTTATTTACGTTACGGTATAGCCACTTCCTCAGGATGTTCTCTTTTTGGAATACCATAATGAATTCTCTCCTGACATGTGTTTTGAAAAGTGTTTCTTTTGATAGACAGGGTGCCGCGATTGACAATATATTTCATAAACTGATTTTACTGTCCTTTATAGGGCTTTTTAAAGAAACGGTGGTTCTTCGACATTTCTGGAATTGTGATTTCAAAACTCACTGCAGTCAACACCGTTCATTGAGACCACTGGGATATCATATACCCCGTATCAGGACAAAATATGGTGAACATATACATATTTATTATATGTAATACATATTTTTAACAACCTGCCAGGTGCTATATTTGATTTAACGCCAAAACAAAAGCTCAAGTAATCGCTCCAAATCTTAGAAGAGTAAATTGAACATTCCTGTTGCCTATTGCATTATTTTCCGTTGCATGACTGCATATATGAGTTCTAGTTGTTATTTAATGATGATCTACCCGTAAACCATTTCTATTGATACGTTATAGATTAGGCTGTTCTTTTTTAGAATGTTACTTGTTTTTTTTTTGCTTACTTCGCCAACTGCCGAATCAGGCACACAAGCCCCGAGGCTTCACCCAGCTTGATAATAGATTTGTTAGTAAGTATCTATCGAAAATAAAACCACGTTCAATGGTCAACACCTACTGCACTGTTTATTACTCCCCTCTAGAAGAAATTTCCTTACGCACTGATAATTAAGCTCAATATATTACCTATGAATTTCTAATTAGCCGGAAGTGACTTAGTTGAGGTGACTTAGATGGAAGTTACCTAAATCTAATGATTCACTTTAAGTGCTTTTTGCGAAGCCATTATAAGGAAATGTATTAAATGTTTTGCACTCTCCAGCGTTTACACAGTGCAGTATGACTGCTAGCCTGGCACGATGTTCATCCAGATTGAAGAAGGCAGAGGGGAGGGGGGGGTAAAACCCGGAATCCCTGTGTTCCGCAGCGCAAGCCTTCTCACTATGATGAGTAAAGAATCATTACAAACAATGAATAACGTAGCAAAGATTCGACGCACCTGATTCCCTCCGGTGGACCCAAAGGCCTGTTTCCTAGGCCAATTTTCTTTCCAAACACGGGACAATCCGCGGTGACCACCAGGGCTCGGAAGCCGGCCTCTTCGGCGCGTCTCACGATGGTCCTCGTGAGGTCTCGGTCAACGGAGAATTGCACGTGGAGCCATAAGAGACCGTCTGGCACTTCCCTCCTGACGTCCTCCATGGACGCACTGCTGTAGGCGCTCAATATCATCAGGGTCCGCTCTGCATGGGCAGCTGTAATGTCAAGAATATCGAATTTCCTTGGACTCTGCTTTACTTTAGGCCGACCACAGTCCACACTACGATGGAACGGAGCCATTCAAGCGGCTGAAAAAGTGCTTGTAGTCTGCGTGCACTTTCTGTCGCAGTCTAGGCAGTTCACATGGAGAAAAAGAGATCGAAATCGAGGTGCCTTCACGGTACGTGGTTGGTTTAGTCGGTGATATATAGACAACGCACAAAGTGTTCAGGCGCAATGGCAATGCACATTTGACGCTGATTGGTCAACCCCGTGAGATTGCAGCGCTGGCTGCGGTCGGATCTCATGTAGCATAAGGTATAGAGGTTCACGCACAAAAACAATAATCGATTGCATTTCAGATTTATACGTAACGTGCGACCAGGCGTGAAAGTAGTAATCTTGAAAACATCACGCAATGTACGCCTATTCCAATTAAGTGTTCGCGTGAATAAGTCTGGTCTTCAAAAATAAACTCTCATAATCATTTATTTGTGTGTCTGCTTTTTCTTTCTCAAATGGTTATCTTTTGTTGTTCTTATTGTCAGCAAGAATGTTCGTTCAGTTGCGAGTAGTTACATTATAGCCTGCTTTCACATTGTAGCGCAGACTTCAAATGGGATTATGCGCACTATTGTTTAAAATAATTGTTACTGTCTTTTTGTTTATTTAATTGCAACATTTGTCAATGAGACTCTACGCGTCACATAGGTTTCACTTGGCTATCCGTTCGTGTGATAAGCCTGAGCGAGTGTTGCAGAACGTAGAAATATGTTTCAGTCAATCAGACACCCCGTAGGGACTGACCAAGAATCCCCTGTTTATTGGTGCAACCATGAATATATACAGATGAAAAAAATGAAAGCCGTTTACAACTCTCTGTAACGCCGAATTGGAGCGCAGCTCTTGAGGGGAAGGGAAGGCATGGGGGGTCACGTGATCTCGGGGGGTCACCTGACCTCGGGGGGGGGCACGTGACCTTGGAGGGGGGGGGGGGTCACGTGACCTTACGGTTACGCCGACAGCGACGCCGACACCGCTCAAGCCGGAAACGGGTGCCTAAGAGCTTCGCTCTAAAATATCACATGACATGTGATAACAGAAAGGAAAGAGTAGCTCGGTGCGTTATCACAATAACATAAAATCTCCCCCTTTTGCAGAAAGAGGCAGAACATAAGCACCACTAAGGAGTTAATATCTGATCGTTTCAGGGCCTTTATAACTACGGCCTAATCGCGCTCTTGGGGCCGTCAGATGATCTTTCACGCCAGGCTTGCTTGGTGGCATGGTGACCTCGGGCTTGGTTGCGACATCTTTGGTCGTCTCTGCGGGTTTGCCGGGTTGTGGAGGCTCTAGTGCTGGACGAGGACCGCCGTCCTCGTCCGGCAGTAGAAACAGCTGACTGTGATTCCTGCGGAAGGCTGCGTCCCTGGTCTTTACCCAGTAGGACCTCGGTGCGTCCGAGGGGCGAAGGACATTACCCGCAAACCTCTGTTTCCAAACCACACCTGGTTGCCTTCAGGAAGACTAGGCAGAGGTTTGGCCACACGACGCCTGTCAAAGTACATTTTCTGCTACTGACTATACCCTTCGTCCCTCTTCTTCCAAGAAGAGTTTCACACGCGGCTTGAGTAAGGGTGGAGCGCAAGGCACTCTTGAGCGCAATCGTAGGCTCAAAAGAAGCTTTGCGGGACTAAAGCCTGTAGGGCCCGGGGTATTTCTGTAATTTAGCAGAGCAATGTAAGGGTCTTCTTTCTTCAATAGGAGTTTGGGAGTCATTATCATTCGTTCGGGTTCACCGTTTGCTTGCGGGTACCGACGGCTGGACGTAACGTGCGTGAAACCATATGTCCTTGCGAAGTCTTGGAAAGAGGACGAGGAAAACTGTGGCCCGTTGTCCGAAGAAACGGTCCTCGGGATTCCGTGCCGTGCGAGATAATTTTCAAGCGTTGTATGACCCCCACTGATGATGTTCTTTGGTCCAGCAAGGCCAGCTCTGGTACATGGAGCGATAATCGACAGCAGCAAGGTACATCGCTCCTTTTAGTTTAAACAGGTGAACACCGAATTTCTCCCAAGGAAGTGGTGGTGACTAACCGCCGAATTCACGAACCTCACTCAAATTGAGAACCCCTCCACTTCCTCGAGGAAGGCGCGAGGGCGGGCGCTGGCTAATTGCGATAACGGATCCGCCGTCGCGATTGGCCAACGCCGGCCCTCACGCCTTCCTCGAGGAAGTGGAGGGACCCTCAATTTGAGTGAGGTTTGTGAGATTTGGCGGTAAGCGTTCGTTTGTGTGGTGGCTAAGCGTTCCGCAATGCGTAGTTTATTCTTACAATGAAAAAAAACATTTTAAATATTTTATTGGGGACACGCTATAGTGCTCACAAGGAATATGTGCGAAATAGGCGCAGACCTAAATGACAACGCAGTGCTCGCAACACTTATACGGAAAACAAAAACTGTATGTTTTCTCGTGGCAGTGTTATCCTGGCGGTAGCTGAGCAACGGTTTTGTGGCGTAGCACCTCACAAATCATCCCAAAATGCTTCGTCAAAGAGAGTGTTCCGGCTTCCCCTAGAATGTTCTTGCCGTGAGCAAACGCACAGTCCGCATGTTCCGATTAAGTTTGATGAGCACTGTGAACGCGCTGTTTTCTGTGTGCAGTGTTTAGTTACTGCATTCTCGTATACGGGAGATAAAATCGGACATCGTTTTGGCCCTGTGAACTGTTACGTACTTGATATCGTGAAGCGGTGAGGTCTTTAATGCAAAGGAAGCCTCAGACAGCAGTATTTCAACCATCCCGTTGCAAAAGGCAGTGCTCGCCAACGTGTCGCTGCTGTTCCAGCACTATAAATAGACTTCCCGTTCGAAGGAGATTCAAAACAACATAGACTGATGAATGACGCGTGCAGCCAGGAGGTATACCTCGAACTTGCGAAACTCAGAGAGGCTGTAGCGTGTATAATTTTCTAGATACGTTTAAAAAGTTATGCGTTCCAGAGTAACGACAACAGAGCCATCTTGGAGAGTAAACGGGCCGTGCAACGATATGGGGTAGGAATGTTTATCACTTTACACAAGCTTTGTGGCAGTAGTGAAGCTATGTATTATCGCACGCAACGCCACTTACCATGAAAGCTTATTTGTCGTCTCACAATTTCAAGGATAAAAACAGACATTTCATTCCAGTCTTTTCCTTGCATAACTTGATGACAAAATTGTGGGAATCATATGGTTGGTGTTGTCAACAATGCGTGATTCTCAGACTTTTGTCCTCCAGCTTTCCCATCCCGTCGTGACTATATATTCAAATCCGACTCATACAGTGGAGCCGAGCACTGCGTGAGCACTCCGTTTGAGCTCGTGATAATGAACGCCTCGACTACTCAAAGCCTCTTCGCACCAAGGTCATTGGAGTATTGCGGGGTGACATATATCCCCTTACCAGTGGTTTTCAAAAGGGGTCCGCCATGCCCTGCCTCGCCAGTCAAGCCCGGCGATAAAAGTTGTCTTTTATCTAATTGAGAAGAAGCGTTCAAATTTTAGGGTGAGTTTTCTCGCGTATATGTCAATGAGAGAAGTCTAATGACGAAAATAATCCCCGGAGAAAGGGAACAACAGGGACAAAGGACAAACACAAGTCTCCAAACACAGCTAGGTGACTGGTGCGCGAGCGAAAAAATCCGCCTGGTCCAGGTATCGAACCCGGGACCTCTCCTTTACAGGTGGAGCGCTCTACCAACTGAGCTAACCAGAATGACGAAAATAATCCTCTACTAACGTCGAATCCCTGGTTAGCTCAGTTGGTAGATCGCTCCACTTGTAATGGAGAGGTCCCGGTTTCCTGATACCCGGACCAGGCGGATTTTTTCGGTCGCGCACCAGTCACTTGTGTTGTCCTTTGTTCCTCTTGTTCCCATTCTCCGGAGAGTTATTTTCGTCATTCTTGTGCAGCTCGCTTGCACCTTTGCATTTAATTGCATTATAATCATAACCTTAAATTGCAAGCTTCACCCTTGTCGGTGTTAGACTGGTGGCAGCTGATAAAACCCGTTTGCTCTACGGACGTCTAACCCCTGGTTAGCTTAGTTGGTAGAGGGCTCCACCTGTAATGGAGAGGTCCCGGGTTCGATACCTGGACCAGGCGGACTTTTTCGGTCGCGCATCAGTCACCAAGCTCTGGTTAGAGATTTGTGTTTGTCCTTTGTCCCTCTTGTTCCCTTTCTCCCGAGATTATTTTCGTCATTCTTGTCCAGCTCGCTTGCACCTTTGCATTTATTTGCATTATAATCAGAGAAGTCTACTTCACACTATCCCTTAGTACTATCCACTAAATTAATAATTTCCATAATTAACATATACCTTTCCTTTTACTCCCCCCGAACGGGATCCTCCATCATCTCCGCCGATCAACAAGGGGTCCGCGAATCATCAATATCCCCTATTCCATGTTCCTGGTAAAGAATAACAGAACCAGCTATCCCTGCGACGTCCTTCACTCTTTCACTTTAGCCAAGCGAACGCTGGAAGCCAGTCTCCCATCGCCTCCTCCCGCACCACTCGGGCGTTCGCTCTATCGAAGTGAAAAAGTGGACGGCTTTACCAGAGCAGCCTGACCCGCTTTTCGTATCCTTTAGCAAGGTAAGCGTAGTTTGTGCAAAATTAGCTGAACTGCAGTTGCAGTTGTTTGCATATTACTCGTCTACCCACTCGTCTGCGTTGACCCCACCACTTCTGTTTCCTGCTTTCAAGCTTGGCCACAGATATATTGAAAGTTTTATGAACTCCTGGTTGGGTTACCTCGAGCGGTGGCGATCTCCCTGTCCGGATGCCACAGTTTATGGAGTGCTGACGGCGAGAGACCAACCGGCATGGACACCTTCTGGTCCCCCAGCAGGGTTACCTCCATTCGGCGCTGGGAAAACGTCCCTAAGTACCCTCGGCAATAGACGCAACCTGCGTGTGAAGACAAATGTACTGACTCGGGTTTTTGGGCCTTCGTATTAAATCCTATTGATGCATACGTATTACTTTATAAATGATAACAAATAAGTTCTTTATGCAAACTGGGATATTACTGATATAAATAGAAGCATAACAAAACATATTATCTATCATCGCTTCAACACTGGGTCTTTAGAAAATCTTTCTTTGTTAAATGCATAAGCGAATGCTGTAGACCCCGCAAGCACGAATGGTTTTCTGGCGAATATTTTGTAATTTGAGTGGGGTTTTTCTTTTCAGTGTTTACTCGGCAGGCAGCGTGCTCAAAATAAATGAAATTATCAACTCGAATGATAATATTCGATTCGTATTACAAACTTAAATTATATAATTGTTTAATTTTATATATATACACACTTACAGTCTTCCATACTGCTGCCCTACCAAGGGCAAGCTTGCTCTAAGGGTCAACAGCATAATGATTACGAAACTTTAGGAGTACGTTGGTTATTGATGACGAGGAGTTCAACGTATGTGTTGTACCGGGCTACAATTTGCTTTTTTTATAGACACATTTTCTTTAAAATTACCCCTGACACCTGCCCGATATTGCTCTAAATGCAAAAAGCAGAACAAGACGCCCGAACAAGCAATAAACCTATGAGCCCGCCGATGGCAAAATAACACACCGATCGAGAAAAAAAAAGGATGTAAAATACGACGTTTCAGGTGAACGCTCATTTGTTCGTCCATAGCAATGTATTTCCCGTGTCCCTGTCATTTTTATTCGGCTCGGTATTCTTCTGTCTGTGCAACGGTCACTACGTTTTTTCTTGTTTCAGTTTTCAATTAGAGGCCTTAAGCAGAGAACCCGGGAACCCTGAGCCACATCCCTGCCTCCGTTTGTTTTGGATTTGTATGATAAATGTTTCAACTTCCTGTCGCGTTCCCCTACTGCGTGTTTTGCGCTAAGTCTACAGTTAACCAGGTGCAGCGCGCAGGCTAAAATTTTCGTAACAGAATGTGAACCGATGTTACCATGTCCAAAAGGCAGACCGGCATCCAGCCGTCAAGCGTCCACGTTTTTTTTCATAACGTCGTGCATTATGAATACCAGAGCACGACAGACTGAATCACTGCGTATTGACATACACCTTCACCTGCAGCCAGTCGGTAATGCCCAGTCCCAAAAAAGCGACATTCTTATGGTTTTCCTGTCCCTCCTGTCTAATCCTCGAAACACAGGCGAAGGGGTGTGGCGTTTTGTTTATCATATATTTCAGTCATATAACTGCAAGCAATGGGAGTATTTTAGGGGGAATACGCCATCATGTGCCTCTTCGGCATTGTATTAATGCCACCCAGAAAACAAAGCGTAGCACCCCCCCCCTTCAAACTCCATCACTACAGGATCCACGCCGCACCGCCCAGCTTGCTTCACCATCGCCGCTAGCTCGACTTCCAGCATCTCACGAGCGAGCGGGACGTTAGCACACGGCGACGCCAAGAAGGACCATACAGCCTCTTTGCGCAAACTCTTGTTCAACTTCAGAGTGTATGCCCCTTGGGCGAATCAGGAATCCACTAGACGTTACGGCATGCGCATGCATTGTTTCTTGGCATAGTGCTTGTACTAATTTGAAGAAAGCTTCATCATTATCACAATCGGCAGAAGCAGCAGCAGACACATTTCATTTTAATGCGGAGAGCAAGTCGTTTGCTTCTTGCGAAGGGGTTGTAGTGAAGTCAGCAATCAACGCTGAGCCCTTGATTGGCTTTACTTGAAAGGATGGTGGGTAGACCTCAATGCTATATGCCTTGATGCTCTACCCACTATTTATTTATCAACCAATAAAAAAGCCAGGCGTTCTGACGTCACCGAAACCCCTGTGCAAGAAACAGACAAAACCTGCGGTCGCATGAGAGTATGCTTCAAATGAACTTATGCTCTCAATCAGAAATATTTGTTTAAGTTTGAAACTGCTTCACAGCAGCACGAAGAAGTTCCCTAATGTATATCTGTACATTTAACACTTTAGTTTGTCCAAAATGCCAAACAATAAAAAAAATACCGATTAAAGATTTCACTTCTCCGCTAAGTGCCGTCAGCTGGTTTTAAATTTTCGCGCATGCGCACACAAGCCGAAACTTCAATCGAACTTTTGTCGATAAGTTCAAACCTAGTCCAACTCGTACACTGAGGAGGTTTGCGACGTCGCTACGTAATATCTAGACAGTACCCGAAAGTTCACCTGAGGTAAGCCATTCGGTTTTCTTTGAGTGTCTGCTCCCGGTCCGCACCAGTGTTGCAGAAACTCTTCGCACCCACGTTCATGTTGGAACATCCAAGACGTTCGATGTCATCCACTGTCACCACGACTTCGCCTGTAGCGGTACAAGCATCCATCTCGATGCGCCTCGCTCTTTTCACGATGTCAAATGCCGCATCTGTGACAGTGCTCAAAGTTACAGCGCCTCGAGCGTAGAGGTAATCAAGCTTACCTGTTTTTGTGCCATATGTCACACCAGAAACTAAACCATTCGTTCCATACCCTAAAAAACATTTACTATCCAGAAGTTCCCCGCAGGTTTTCACAACTGAACACCTTGTTCAAAAAAAGTCAAGAGCTCCTACAAACAAATGTTTTATAAAAACGTGTTTATATACTTTCCAATATCCTTGAATGTTTGTTGACAGGCTCATTTATTTTTACTGGTACAAGGACACCAAATGGAAATGCTGTTGACAAAAAAAAAGTGTTGCAGCCGGCATAAAAAATGCAGGTGCTCGCAAGAGACGTAGATGCAGCACGCCGAGAATGAGAAGATGTGCCACGACCTCACGCTGCAGAAAGCAAGATATTTCCTTCTAAACCATTTTTTGTTCTATTCTGAAAAACGAAATGCGGTAAAAACTAGCAAGTATTTCTCCCCATATTTCTTTTTTAGTGAAATGTTTCGTTTAATTTGTCACGTTGCTCAGATACAAATGACTACGAATGAGGTCAACACGCTTTTTGTAGACCGTTTTAATGAAAGAGAGCGAGAGAGTAGGGGGAGAGGGGTACCGGCCCGCTTTCTTCCTCGAGGAACTGCGAGCAGTGAGGGGAACCCCGGATGTCGTTCTTGGATGCATGTGAAGCCCGACTGTCCCTGGCTTTGTTCGCAGTTTCCTCTCCGTTTTTTCTTCCCTGAATCCCTCGATTTAATTAAGCTACTGGATTCCATAGCAACCCCCACCCGATCTCAGGGTACCCTTGCTCCGTGTTAGGTAGCGCAAAGAAACTGCGAACGCGTAAAATAATATCGGGGATCTCTCTCACCAAGCGCGGAATCCGGCACTGCGAGTGCGGCTGCAATATTTTCAAGTTTCATCGCTTCCCACATGATCAGGACCTCCATCGGCCGTGGGTTGCTTCAATAAACAGTCGGAATTTCAGCCCTTTGCCAAATTCTCGAGAGTGCTTGAAACATTTCGCAACTAGAGCGCTCTCCGAATTCAATGCTGTACCATCGTTCAACACGAATTACAAACGCAAGGTAAGTACAACTAACTTCCTTTGAGATTCGCTGTTTCAGTCTAAAGTTTCTCTAGGTAATATTTGCAGATTGCACTCCCGCGACGACGCCTGCGTAAAATAACCTACCTGACGCCTCTAAGCATGAGCATGAGTTGTGATTCATAAATGGTGTAGAGTAGCTGAATGTTCATTTCCGTTACCAAGCGTGGGTTACCTTAAATCGCGATCTCATGCACAACAGCAGAGAGCCGTTAAATTATGTTAACCGCCACAACGCGACTGCATTCTTGTTATTTTACAGATGAATGCGCAACGTATAGGTGCGAACAAACATCAACTTCGAATGCCGAAAAATGTTGAGCCATTGAAAGACTCACGCTGGCAATGGGCCTATTTCGACGTGGCTGTACTCAGGTTTTGACAAAGGACGCTCCCGCCGAAGCGGAATCCTGAATTAAAACCTTTACCCGTATAGACATCGGTGCATAGCAGGCCGAAGCTGCCTACCCTCGTTTTCGCGGTGCTCGTATTATGTGTGTCTTTGTTGCCTTGTTGTGATGGACACGGAACGACAAAAACGTTCCCGGTGCACTACACCTCACACCACAAAAGAGGTGTGCGGTTCGAGCTTTTATTTCTTTTTCGCCCCGGCAGCTTGAGGGAGATAGACGTGCTGCACCGAGCTCCCACCCGCCTATCATTGTATCATCGAAGTGATAGCGGCGCCTGCACTGGACGAAGTGCCGGTTTGCAAATACCCGGAAGACCGGGCAAAAACTACTTCGTCCGAAATTCCTCACCGGGGCTGACCCCCGTGAAGCCACCTTTGACTGGGCGAGCTACATTTTCACCAGTTTTGACCAAAACCACCCGAACGCGGGGAAGATAGCTAGACCCAGCGAGGCCTAGACTTCACCGGCTCGCCGGCGGCCCTCTCCCCCTCAGTTGGGCGTCCGAGGGTCCCTCCCCCTCCCGCTCCCCCGGGCTCGCAAGCATGGAACCGACTGGACAGACAATCGGAAATCAACGGACCGATGGAAACACCATGCCCGAACTCGAGGGTATGGACAAGGTGCAGGTGGAAGTCCCTACCAATAATACCCCCGGTAATGACGAGTCGCAATCAGCGAAGGAGACATACTTTCCAACCTGGATCAAGATACTTAGACGGAAACAACAAAGACTTCAAAACCAGGCCTACCGGAAGACTCTAGACGAATCTAGACGGAACGACGAGCAAACACCCTCCGGCAAGATGCCAACGGGCGCGAAAACCCACCAGACGTCACAACCACAGAAGCGGTAGCTCCCACCGCTATCGATTGAGGGTAACAAAGTAGTCGTCCGCCCATTGGATGGTTTCAACCTCGGAGCCTAGGACTTCGATTAAGTCTACCGAGCCATCAGGTTGGCGGCGAAGCTCACTCCTGCCGAGACTGCGGAAATCAAGACGAGGCTCCGTAAAGACCAGAACTTGGCCGTTGTGAGCACTCTGATTGTCGACACGTTGGAGCGCCGTAGCAATATCTCTTTTAAAGCAGTTCCGAGTAAAACCTTACGCCGCCATGCCGGACGACTCCTGTAAGGGGTCATCTCGGGCCTCAAATCTCGGCCCTCGTCCGAGCGGCTCACTGAAGAACTCAACGCACGGAACAGCAACTACATAGTCCTGAACCCTCGAATGAAGGGAAGTACGACCTTGGCCATCTTCACTTTTAACGGACTCAAGGTTCCCCGCCTGGTGTACTTCGACGGCGGCGAATTCAAGTGCAGGGTCCACAGACCCCAAAAACAAGTCTGCACTAAGTGCTTAGGACTAGGATACCGAGAGGACGTGTGTCCTCAGCCTGAAAACCAACGATGCCCAAAATGTGGAACCTAAGTCAGTGCCATGGATTCGCACGAATGCGAAGCGAAGTGCGTGAATTGTGCCGGCGCTCACCCGGCTACGAACCCTCGATTCCCTGCGAAGCAGCGAGTTCCATACAACAAGTCACGCGTTCAGAAGTACCTGCAGCAACAACAACAACGCCGCCATCAGCAGGGAAGTCAACGGCCCCAGCACGTGGCTACACCGCTTCAACTCGGGCAAGCGACCCAGGCTGTACACCCCGAGGAGCAGTGGCCGTGATCTGCTAGACTCTGAAGTACTCGACAGCAGCCCAACGTGGACGGGCCCTCAAGGTTCGGACACCCGCTCCGGGTCCAAGCGAGCCCGGAGCAGATCCAAGGCGAGATCTCGCTGACGCAGCCGAGGTCGGTCCCGGTCGAGATTAAGGATGCAGCAACAGAGGTAGACACAGGAAGCTGAAATCCGAAAATCAAGGAGCCCCTGGTCCAGAGGCCCCGAAAGTGAGCTGGACAGGGCAGCAGCCTCCCACTCCCTCCCAATTCCCTGCATGCCTCCTTTCTCCCGCTCCTAGATCCAACTTTAGGGCACAACACGCTACACACAAAAAAAAACACACACACACAGCACACGTTCATTGAAAACAATCCTTTTGTCACCGACATTTCCTTCCTGGATACCTTGAGGCGCGAACTCAGGAAGGAAATGCAGAGCTATCGAGATAAACTCCGCATGATTAGGGAGGAGATGAAGAGATCTCGGGAGGAACTTAAAACATTTAGACTTGAGCCACTCAGTCTCAGCGAAGAACCTAAACGCGAGGTAGCCAAACAGATCGCCTAGGCCAGACTTGGTATTAACAAGGAACTGGATTACATGACCAGTGCTACACTTAAAGGGGACACGCAAACTGGCATGGATAACCCCTGTAGATCCTCAAGGAAAATAGAGCCCAGCTCCCTGAGCTGGTTCGAGACATTTTCTCCGCGATGCCACGACACATGCTCGGGGTAAAGAGCCTCAAAACAGCAGGACACCACTCGTCCGGAACAATGTCAACCCCAGTCACGCACTTAAACTTGTCCCAGAACCATCCCCAGAACATAACTCAGGAAGTGCACAATGGAACGGGACAGAAAGAGGGTCAAAACGACGGACCACCTGGATTTCCGAAAACCCCACCCAGTAACATACGCGTTTGGCAGTGGAACTGCAGGGGCTATCGGCGCAAGCGCGGGGCGCTCACGTAGTTTCTCGCCGCACTCGACAAATAACCCGCAGTTATCCCAATGCAGGAAACCGCGTGTACACGGTACCCTCGGGATACGTGACTTGTGCTTCGAGGCTGGAACAAGAGGGCCTACCTCCGAGGGTAGCCACTCTCGTAGCCAAACATCCACCGTTCATTCCACATCAATTAGAAAGGAGCACTTTAGTACCATATGTCTTCCTCCAGTTGCTCCCGCAGAAAAGCGGACACAGCAGTCCTTTCGTCCTCAAATTGTACAGTTCACCAAGGGCGAGAAAAGATACTTTCGACGAGATCTTTAGAAACGCTATCCCCTTAACCAAACCGAGTGAGAACACGCTTCTCATAGTAGGGGACCTGAGGGCGGCCCGCCCGGCATGGGGATATTATTACGAGTCGGTGAAAGGACGAAAACTAGCCACGGCCACAGACAGAAATCAGCTTACGCTCATCAACGAGCCGGATCAGCCCTCAAGGGCGGGGAACAGCGCGAGCCGCGACACGTGCCCGGACCTCTCCCTTGCCAGAGCGAGAGGCCCGTGCACGTGGACAAACCTCCAGGAGAGTCTGGGCAGCAATCATTTTATCATTTAAATTGAAGTTCCAGTGCAGGCTCATCGTAGACAGAAGAAGGCCCTGCGGCTGGTCAACTGGGACTCGTTCCGCCAGATCAGGGCTCAGACAAACGCTGAAGAGATAGATGAAGACGTACCATTGGCACAATGGGTAAAAAACTCCACGCCGACATTTACAGAGTAACCAAAATGGTTCAGACGACATACCAGACGCCCGTCGTCGACCCGCATCTTCTCAATTTATGGGAAGCCGTCGTGGCCTAGCTAAGAGATAGAGAAGACAGAATCACAATCGGAGACTCAAAATTCGCATAGTCAAAATTACCCAAGAAGCCGAGCGTTTTGTAGAGTAGCTCACACAATCTAATTGGTATAAACTTTGCGACAAACTACAAGGTACCTAGGAACCAGACACACCTGAAGTCTATTGAAGAATCTGATTTATTCTACAAAGATTAGGAACGAAACCAACAAGGCCATCGTAAAACTTCTTCATCAAACGGCACACAACGGGGATAGCTCTTTGTGGGAGTTCCTCAAGGAACGCTACATCGCATCCGGTCCCAGACCAAACTACCGCCCATATCCCCACGAGGAAGCGGACCATCCGCTCGACGAGGACATATTTGAATACGAAGTTAGAAAGATACACACGAGCCTTACCCGCAATACCGCTCTCGGAGAGGACGGAGTCACGTACAGGATTCTCGGGAGCCTGGACGATGCCTCCGTCTCGGCCCTCACATCATACTTCAACAAGGTATGGAGTACAGGTGTACTCCCACCGGAATGGAAACACGCTGAGTTCACATTCATCCCGAAACCTGGGAAGACTTTCACGCTAGACAAAACCCGGCCCATTTAACTTGCATCGTGTATAGGTAAGCTTCTGGCACAGTTGTTCTCAGACGCTTTAATTTCATCTCGAAGCTAACGAATTTCTCGCGAACACAATGTTCGGGTTTCGACAAAATTTATCAGCACAGGATGTCCTCCTACAGCTCAAAGAGGACATCCTAGACTTTCTTGTAACAACGCAGACAAGAGCGGTGCTCGCGCTGGACCTCAGGGGCGCTTTTGACAACATGTTCCACGACTCTATTCTCGAGGACTTGACCAGAGTACACTACGGCAAAAAAACCTACGACTATGTCCGTGCGTTTCTGACGGACAGGACCGCTACACTAGGGCTGGGACATCTTCGCTCCCTGCCCATTAAACTTTCGGCGAGGGGAACGCCACAGGGCTCCATCCTTTCACCGACTCTTTTTAATATGGCCATTTCAAGACTCCCGACCCTGCTGGGGGCCATCCCTAACGTCAGGCATGCTCTGTATGCCGATGACATCACCATCTGGACAAGCAAGGGTTCGGATGGAGAGATGCAGGATGCACTTAAGGAGGCAGTCGAAATCACTCAAAAGTTTGCAGAAGCAGCGGGACTTAGTTTATTTATTTATTTATTTATTTATTTACCCTCAAGGTACATAGTACATTTCAGAGGGGAGTGAACGCACAAAAAATCATGGCAAAGAAAACAATCACCTAAGGGTGCTGCTACTAAGAGTTTGTTTAAAAAGAACAACGTCAGTGATGGAGGCAATTGCAAGCGGGAAGGCGGTTCCAATCTGTTGACGTGCGAGGTATGAATGACACACTGAATGCGTTAGTATTGAAACTTGGTATGCCAACCTTATGGACGTGATCGAGGCGAGCGGAGCCATAAGATGGTTCGAGTATAAGTGACTGGCGTAAAAATGAATTGTGATGGTAGATTTTATGAAACAAGCAGAGACGAGTACATTTATGGCGGAAAGATAAGTCGGGTAATGATAGAGTTATTTTCATATTTGTTACACTGGACGTGGGATGACAGTTAGATAAGATGAAACGAGCTGCTCGATTTTGAACGCTTTCCAATGCAGTGACAAGGCAATGTTGGCCGGGATCCTACACGGATGAAGCGTACTCTAATTTGGAACGGACTAGGCACTTATGCATGATTAATTTTAGCGATGAAGGTGCTTGAAAAAAATTGCGTATTAAGTAGCCCAGAGTACGATTGGCATTTCCAGCAACATACTCAATATGGGTATTCCATGAGAGATTAGAGGTAATATATACGCCGAGGTACTTGTAAACGGAAACATGTGATAGGGGTGTATTGTTAATGTGATATGTAGGACAGCTAGTGATAGTGCGTGACACTCTCATAGACTTGCATTTATTGGTATTTAATTCCATCATCCAAGCACCGCACCAGTGAGCTATGTGGTTAAGATCCGTTTGGAGATGATCAATGTCAGATTGGTCAGTGATTTTGCGATAGAGAACGCAATCATCAGCGAACAAGCAGATTGATGAAGAAATGTTAGATACTAGATCGTTAATATAAATAAGAAACAGTAAAGGGCCAATTACGGAGCCTTGGGGCACCCCTGAATGAACAGACGCCATAGAGGAAATCTTGTTGTTAACACTTACAAATTGTAGACGATTAGTTAAAAAGGCATTTATCCAATCTAGTATGTGTGGGTCAATATTCAAGGTAGGGAGTTTTTGAATTAGTAGAGAATGAGAAACTTTATCAAATGCCTTCGAAAAATCTAGAAAAACACAGTCAGTGTAAGAGCCAGAGTCAAGAAAGCGATGAAGATCATGGGTAAAGGAGACGAGTTGAGTTTCACACGAGAATGATTTTCTGAAGCCGTGTTGTGCTGACGTAAAAAAGTTGTTAGATTCTAAGAAGGTAGTCAGATGAGAGCAGATGATATGTTCTAAGATTTTGCATGGGATACTTGTTAATGAGATAGGACGATAGTTGCATGGATCGTGTTTGACACCTGACTTGTGCAACGGAACCATCTTCCCGATCTTCCAGTCATCAGGCACTATACCTGTTTCTAGTGACTGTGAAAATAGCTTATGAAGTATAATAGACAAATACATTTTGGTGTTTTTTAAAAATTTGAATTAATTTCGTCAACACCCGTAGATGATGAAATCTTAAGCCTATCTATTACACTTGAAATACCAACAACATCGAAAACGACAGCAGTTCATAGGTAAGAAATCATGCAAAGGCAGTGGAGGTACACTTACGTTACTCTGAGCAGAAAATGATTTGACAAAAACATCATTTAACACAGAAGCACACTCGTTGGCGTCTATGGTTTGCCCATCAGGAAAGATCAGAGATATGTTTCGGTTATCACTGCTGTTTACAGTGTTCCAGAACTGCTTAGGATTATTCAAAAGCATAGAAGGAGGTGTGGAATTAAAAAAAAAACATGTTTCGCATTTTAACTGCTTTGTCATAGTCAGAAGCGGCAGTAAGATATGCCGCATAGCGGATCTCTGTAAAATTAAATTTTCCTGCATGGAATAATCTCTTCTTTTTGTTGGATAGTTTTTTTAAAGTTGTATTGTACCATGGCGCATTTGCATGATTGCGAATCACTTTAGAGGGTATACACTTATTCGTTAAGAAAGCGACAAAAGTTTTAAACATATTCCAATTTCTTACAACTGAACGATTAAGAAAACCTACTAGGTAGCCTTCAAGAAATAAACACAGATCTCTGTTGATGGAAGTAAGAATCACCCTTACTGTAGTCTCGAATACTTTTTACTGTTGATAACATTGAGCCTTTGAACGCATGAACCGTGAAGTGTAGTACAGAATGGTCACTAAGGCCAGGCAAGTAGGATATCGATGAAATAGTGTGCGGGTGAGTGGTAAGCACTAGGTCTAACAATGACGATGATGACGATGATACTCTTGTCGGAGATGCGACTACCTGATCCAAGTTAAAATCTGTACATAACGTTATAAACTCGCTAGCTTCAGTTGAAAAGGGAACACAAGAAGGGTAGCCAGCAGTCCATTTAATACTTGGGTAATTAAAGTCCCCCATCAAAACGATAGGCGAGTCTGGAAACCGTACAATAAGTTGGTTGATAGAATCGTGCAACAAACTTGAAAACATTGAATTATTCGTTGAAGGGCGGTAACAAACACCAAATATCCATTTTTTGTAATTTAAACAAGCACACACCCAAGTAATCTCAAGAGCACAGGCAATCGGAACATGAAAACAAACAACTGTATTGGCCACCGCTAATAAGACACCACCACCGGATCTGTCATTCCTATCATTTCTGTAAATATTGTAACGTTTCTGACAATGAAAGAGCTCATTGTTACATACTTTTGCTGACAACCAGGTTTCCGTCAAAACTATTATATCCGCATCACAGGAGTCGACTACTGAGCACAAGTTATCACGGTTGGGGAACAAACTTCTGATGTTAGTAAAAATAATCAAAATTTCCGAGCTGGAATCGGAACTTTCACTACTCCTCTCCGGCTGTTAACAATTGGCAGCTGGCTCTATATTGCGCCGCAGAAAAGTCTGAGCTTCAACTTATTAGGGGCAAACCTTGAACTAATGCAGATGAAATGTCTTTAAATCTCAATGGAGAGAAAATACTCACAGTCGACAGACTCAGGTTAGTCGGCCTACAGATTCAGTCCAACGGCAAGGCATCCTTCACGGTGCAAATGCTTCGCGGGCGATGCCAGTAGATTGCCCACCTCATACGAAAGGTGAGCAATGGGCGTGGCGGGCTTAAAGAAGCCGACACCATGAGGATAGTCCAGGCTCTTCCAGTAAGTAGAGTAATCTATCATTCTCCTTTCCATAACTTTGACCATAGGGAGATAGACACTCTCATTACGATCCTTCTAACTCCTATAAAAACGGCGGTGGGACTGCCTCAGCATACGTCTACGTAGCTCCTCCTTCGACTTGGAACCCACAATACTATAGAAGAACTGAGTGAGGCTTAGGCTGTCGGACAACGTACAAGACTCAGGCTACACACAGCCTGGACACAATCTCTTAGCCAGGCTCTGGTTACAAACCACTTAATAAGGAACAAGTCTGCATACTGCTAAAATATGTCCCACTGAATATGGCGGCTAAAATAAGAGTTTCGCCCCTACCAAAGAACATGCATCCCAGTCCTCAATGCGGGTAGACGCTCTCGCGCGTACCCGCTAAATAAGACTCAAATGTCAAAACGATTCAGACGTCTGTTACGCTGACGCTGCGGAGTACACTTTCCCACGTGAGGCAAAATGCATAGCTGTCTGCGACTCGCTCGGGCGAGGTGAAGAGATGGCGCCTCTCGCGCTCATGGATCGATCGCGGAGGCCAAGGAAGCGGCAATAGCATTAGCCGTAGCACACATTTCGCGTAAATCTGAAAACACAGACAAGACCTGTACTATAACAACTGATTCACAGTCAGTGCGCAGGGCATTCGCCCGATGCGTCGTCTCACAACGAAGTGGACACATTCTAAACACCGTAACTCAATACACACTACCCGCAGTCGAGATAGTCTGGACTCCTGGACATACCTTCCTCTCCGGCATTGAGAGTGTGGATGCACTCGCCCGAGAAATAACCGGCCGGGCGTTGCATGGATAAGGGGAGGCAACGGAGAATCCCAGAGTGGGCGCATCGAAATTACACACAGAGGCAACACCGCTTCACACGTACAATCAAATCACGACCCTTTACAGATCACAGCGCAGAAAACTTCACCCTCTACACAGGAATTTATCTTGGCAGTAAGGCATTGAGTGGCGGCAAATACAAACACACACTTCCCCTAATTCGTACCACAATCATCTTTCTTTCCCTAACAGATACCGGGGAACATGCCCCGCCTGCTAATCCCCCGAACCTTCCCTTTTCATATCTCTCTGGGCCTGCCCCTCCCCACCGGGGCAAGGCATTCTTCCCATTCCAGACCCATCCTTCACCTCCTGGGTGTCTGCGATGTCTAGCGCAAAGCCCGAGGACCAGCTAATGCTGATGTCTCGGGCTAGGTGGATAGCAGAGGCCAACGGGGCCTTGGACTAGAGGCTCTCGACCAGAGAAAAGACACTCTTGCCATTTTCCTCAAATAAAGTTTTTCCTCCTGCTCCTGCGGTTCGATACCAAGATCCACGTAGTGTGCATTCGTGTAGCATCTACCAAATGGCACCCAAAACGGGGGAAAAAATCCAAACTGCGCTTGTATTTACCATGCCATTCAAACTTTAAATACTCAGACAAAGGGAACTATACAATGCAATGCACTCACAAACAGAAAACTAAACAACAAGAACAAAACAACAGCCATTGCAATCACGCACCCTTTTCTATGAATAACAAGTTTTATTTATCAATCTGACAAATCACAAAGGCGCTTGCTGGCAGATAGCACCATAAGCGACTGTTAAATGCAGTTAATAAAAAAATGTTGTCACTTGAATCGGTTACAATGGCCGGAAAAGTGGTCTTGATGCACAACCATCTCGGGGACCAGTTGGTCAATGGATGAGCAGCCTGCATGTTGGGACAAAAAGTGAGTCTTCGTTCAGCACACATGACTACAGTGTCGCGTCTTATTTCGGCTTGCGAACAATATACCCGATTTGAAGATGGGCGTGTGTACGTGTTCATAAAACAAAAACACGCGACCACAGCCCACTGCAGTGTCTGCGGTAACGCGTTGGAACTAACGGCGTCACCGCTAACGCGTAACATTTTTCCGGCAGCTTTGCAACGTACTCGTTACATTTTCAAAACTGTAACGGGTAACATACTGATGTTGTTTATTTCCGGTGACGCGTAACGTAGTTACGTTTCTCGTTACATATTCTCCCTAAACAAAAAAAGCTGCACTTGAATTTTTTTTTCGTTTTTCTAGACGCCAACTTAGATGAAATTTTCCGTTTCTTTGCATTTTTATTTGCGTTATTTTTGGTGAGTATTTAAGTAGAATCGTAAAATAGGTAAGGTTGAATATATTCAGTGTCTGGATGGACATAATGTTTATTTAAATATGGCGCTTACGCACACCTGCAACGTCGAAGTTTAAAACGTGCTAATTATTTAACAAGAACCACAAGAGTAACGTGCGTTACTTTTATTTCGAGCACACCTGCAACGTCGAAGTTTAAAACGTGCTAATTATTTAAGAAGAACCGCAAGAGTAACATGCGTTACTTTTATTTTGAGGTAACGTAGGTCGGTAACGAGTCCATTTTATTTGCAAGTATCAAGTAACGTATTTCGGTACTTTTATTCGGTAACGCCTACAACACTGGCCCACAGGTGGTATCTGCCTCTCTTTCGTGTACTGTCAACACACGAACCCGAAAGCAAACTGTTATTTCCCAAGAGTACAGTTGCACAGAAATCAAAACATTGGTGTTGACGTTTGCGCCGTATATATGACGCATTTTGTTTACGTAGAGTTTGGGTTTTCCTCCAGGCGTTCCAAGTATCTGGAATTGAAGACTTCGCGAGAGCCAGCTGCAGATTTCGTTGCGTATACCACATAGAAACAACATTATCTCTAAAGAAGCCGGGGAAACGAATCATACAAAAATAAAAAGCCTATAAACTTGATTGTAATAAGATTCCAACAACTACACACTGCGACCGACGTTCATGCGCATATGCCGAAACATCCATCGGTTGCCTTCTGTCGTTTAGGCTCGCGCTCCACTAAGATGGAGCAGCCATTTTATGACTTTTTATTAAAACAATTTCGCTGTTGGCAAGAGGATGATTTCTCGCTATTGATTTAGTACAGGCATGTTACGAGGAGTATGGAAGCAAGAATTACTTGTGATGGCCAACGTTCGGTTATAGAGCGCGTCATAGCCTGAAAGCTGTTTCTTTTTTTTTCTTTGTGGGATCAGGTAAATATTGTAAGTCGCATCGATCACACAAGATTGTGCCAGGCCGCCTAGCTCCTCGATTATCAGACTACTTTGCTTCAGCGCCTGGTAAGCCGTTATTCGGGAATATTCTGTCAAACTCTCTAAAGTAAACTAGTGCCGGCAACATCACAAACTCAAAAAAGCCAAATCTACAAGACGGTTCACGAACATTTTCTGTCTGCGAAGAAACACACACGCACGTAATAACATCACTGGCTGATTATGCCGGCTGAGACGTGAATCACTCTAGGCTGTACCTGGGATAGACCGGCGCGTAAGTTGACGTGTTGCATGAGTTGATTTTCCTCACTAACTATCTTTGACTCCTAGAGTCTTATGCATTACCGGGCCTCCCCCCCCCCCCCGCGCCCAACACACACACATACACTGAATGAGGCAATTTTCTATACAAGCGTTCACGCTAAAAAAGCGCATGCCGTAATCTTCATTTTTTTTCTGATTCGCACTAAAACGAATGTACTTGAAGCTGCTCTAGTCAATGACAACCTAAGAGACGACATGTGTGGTGTTAGTCTCCAGCACCTTGTTACCTTCCCGTTCTCACTGATATTGCGCGCCATTAGCAGATGAGAACGAATACAAATGAATCACGTAGCAAGAAAATTAAAGCTTTGTGGCCAAAGTGGAGTGGGGTGCCCCGTACCAACCGGGTTGATCAAATTTATCCTTCGCTGCTGATCCAACTCGCAAAAAAGAAAAAGAAAAAAAAGCGGCTCAATATTTTGAGGCAGTTCGTATGTCGGGCAGTCTACGTTATACAACAGGAAACATGAACGGCCACACAAGATCGATGACACTTCATTTTTCAGAAACTCCTCGTGGATGCTTGCAGACGACAAGAAATGAGATCGCTGAACTATTCTAAGCCTATATATAGCTTTGCATGATACTATTGCTCTGGAGCAATACTAGCTTGCTCGGTACTCTTGAAACCCCGCCATATTTAGGCTGTCAGAAACTTCGCAGAACATCTTCTGATATAGTAAGTAAAGAAGTGGCAAAATAACAGATCACAGCATGTGCTTTTGAAAATGTCAGCGACTACACCCTAAAAAGATGGAGTAGTACTTTCCAGTTCAAAGGAGTGAAATAAACGTCCAATAAAATACTCCAAAAAGGGACCACAATTTTCTCATTTCAGAAAGGAGGGAATTTTAACCTCCCACAATAGATAAAACCTCCCACCGTCTTTTCCCACGAACGGAGGAAAACACCCTCCCCTAAACCAACATGGCGGAACGTAAGTGCCAACGTTACTAAAACTTTCAGTTGGAAAACTCACCGTTAAAACCTGCGCCGCTGGCGTCCACCGAGACTTAGCTAGATACAACAGAGCAACTCTTAATCTTCTTTCGTTAGTTTGGTCATTTTGAGCTTTCAGAAAGCATGTTTTTGCCTATAAACAAACGGAAAAAACTCTTTTTAAGTAAATTTTATTAGGGTTTAGTACAAAATGATGGGCGCGTGATGTTTTCTAAAATCTTTAGTTTGCAAGGATTTGCAGCACAATTAATATTGTCTTAGACAACCATATCTCAGCTGTGATTTCAGGTAGCGCGTCACGACCAGGGCGCATCATAACTTCGGCAGTAATTCACGGCGCATCCGCTTGGGAGACAAGGTGGCACCCCTGAATTATATACCATTCCACCGTATATGTTTCGGCGCCGAAATGGCCGATTAAAGCCAAAATAGAAGTCACAACAGACGCTATCGAATGCGGTACTCAGTAAAGTTCCCCAAGTGGCCGCTGCGGGAAAAAATAGCGGCGTTGCGAACGCCAATAGCTCGGTTCTCAAAAACAAATCCGTGCCACTTTTTTAGAGCAGGCTCTAAGGCAGTTTCCGAACTGAAGGGTTATAGTAACGTCAAAATGCTTAGCAAGCCGGGTCGAAATGCTTAGCAAGCTGCACGGCTTCTCAAAGGAGTGACAGCGAACGGCGTATATACCTGTCCGGCGTTTTTTACGTGCACAAGAGGCTCCAAAGAGCCGTCTTCAAGCACCGGCCTCATACCTCGCACGGGAAAGACGACTGTGTTCGCGTTATGCGGTTCTGCGTTTAGGGTCACTAGTGTGTTCGATGACGTGTCCACCAAGTAAAAGTCCAAGCGTCAAAAAAAAAGTCGGAACTTTGTTGTTTGTAATTTTGGTCATTCAAGCTCTAAATACACAGACAAATGAGAATATACAATAAAATGCACTGATATATGCAAAGAGAAAACACACACAACTGCAACACAAAAATAACTCATCACGCACCCTCCTTTTTGAATGCCAAGTTCACCCGATCGCTAGGTATCCAGTCTTTTTGTTTTATTATTCCCGCCACCATGGATTAATTAACATCTGCTAATTATCTATTTTAATATTTAATTGGTGAGTCAGGTAAACATGCAGATTTTACGCTGATTCTTCTTTGGGGTTATGCCATTTATTAAACATGAATGAATTATTTTTATTACCGCGAAGAATATTCTCCTATCTAATATTCTCCGAGCCACAAAACGCCCAGGGAAGACGGCCCTCACACAACCGTTTTACAATCTCTTGATCAAAATCTTTTCGATTTAAAATTAAGCTACCCTAATATTGCCGTAAACTAAAACACACTTCTGGAGAACGGTAATGGGTTACGCATATAGCACAAAGAGAGAAATCATTCTCACATTTTCGTACGTGCGTAAAAGAGCTATATACATCTCTATCGAGCCAGTGCAAACCGCGAACGCTAAATTGTGGGTCATCTGATCATCCTTTTTTAATGTGACAAATATGGGGTCTGGGCTTTTCCACAGCGTACGCAAGTCTTCTGTACTCTCTTTAGAAATTTAAAAATATGAACGAGCATTAGCGATTGAAATATAGGGGGGCAATTTTTAAGTTTATAACTTTCCTCTAAACTAAATAAATCAGTTTTAATACAGGCCAGACTCGGTTTTGTTAGGCACAAGCCAAGATAGGCAGCACACGCGAAAAGACGCTGCCCAACACGCCAAGCCCGTGAAACGTACCAGCCAAACTTTGCTTCCCGTAAGCTCCGGGGCCCTGCCATGTCGGGGCAATCGTCCAGTGTTGTTACATGTTCTTCGACTCCGGCTAAAATGCCTTGCTCCTTATTGTAAGGAAAAAGTGAAGAGAACAGCACTGAGCTGCTTTTGTTTTTACCCCAGAAAAGAGAATACCGGTATGTTATTCAACAGAATGGTAAACCGAACCTCTCTTTTTACTGGTCTTTGGCAAGCGCTGGTTCCAGAGGAAACTCGGTTTCTCCTCCACTTCTCCCCTCCTTTTTTTTTTTTTTTAGAGTGTATAGCAAATTACGGTCGGCGCACGCATCGTGACGTGGTGGAAAGCATTCAAGTGGAAGTTGGAGCAACGAGCAGACGTATTGTCCACAGACCACATGAAGTGCTGCGCGTGGTAAGCGAGCAAAGTTCAACGCGTTATATATTGTAATCCTGTCGCTTATCGTCTAAACCTCTTAGAGAGGTGTTTGAAGAAAGCAATTACCCATCAGTGCAAGCGCGCGGTCCACCTCTTCTCTCAGTATCGCCAGCATCTGCCTCACTCCGGCTTCACCCTGAAAACGTAAAGAGGTCTCCTTAATGACATACATATGTAATCCGGACTGAATCGACAATATTGTCCGCATCTCTCGTATAGCGATTTCGTTGTCCGCCGACTGCAGAAAGATGCATAGGCTCCTCCAGGCTTAAGTTCAAGACGTTGTGATAAAGATATATGCGAACACGCTTCAAGCACTTTTGCAGCATGAATTTGTTTTACACAGATATTTGCTTTCAACATGTCTGCAAGCAATTTTTGCATAATACATTCACCTATTATAAAACTCAAGGCAGTAACTTTATAATAGATATGAAGAGGTTGGGGTAATATGGAAAGGTTTGATGCTGCCGGGACTACCTTTTGGTAATGTGTCTACTGTATATGAGGTAAGACGTTATATAAGGATAAGTAAGTCTTCGAAGAAGCGTGCGCAGACTGGAATTGGGAGCATATATGGAAACACACCAAATAAGGAGGTACAGCGGGACGTGGGCTGGTCGTCCCTTGAAAGCAGAGGGGCAATTACTAAACTGAAAGTTGAACAAAGTTTAAGATAAATGGAGGACACGCGGAAGGCTTCTAAAATAAACGAGAAATTATACCTAAATAGTTTAAACGAAAGACGAAGAAAGTGAACCCGAATTCTTTTCTTAATATACCTACACACTACACATGGGGATAAACGGAGCAACTCAGTGATAAATATCGTGAAAAAAGCGGAAAATAAAATGTGGGAGGGAGGAGTGCAAAAGAAATCAAATTTAGCAATGTACAGATCACAAAAACAGTACATAAAAAGGGGTGTTTGGTAATCCAGGTGGAAGCTCGTCGCTGTTTGAGACGAGAACGGGTCTGATACAAAAAAGGCTTATAAGGTTAAATTTTAAAAGTTTACAAGATAGGGACACATGTGTTGCATGCCAAAGTAGTAGCAAGACGCTACTACATAATGTTTTGATGTGCCCAGTCCTTTGTCCTTCCCTCTCTAACAAGGTAGCGGATTTGGCGCCGGAGATGGGTTTTGCAAGCGAGTGTGGTGGGACGGAGGAACCAAAGGCTATGCGCCCCGCAAGTTCGTCTACTCTTTGGCAGGGGTTGTGGCGACGTCAAAACGCCATGCTCTGATTGGCTGTGATGTAAGGATTGCGGGGAAACCTCGAAAGAAGCTGCCTTGAGGTTTACCCACTATCCTTCCAATCGAACCATCTCGGCGTTCTGACGTCAACACAACCCCTGCAAAAGAAGCAGATGAACCTCCGCTCTGAATTATAACAAAAAAGTGTGTTAGAAGATTGATCGGAAGGTCTAAAGTAGCGTGATAAAAACAAAACAAGAATACAAATGTACAATTAAGACTGCTTACATGTAGGAAAGTAAAAGCCAGTCAAAGATGACGTTTAAGACGACGTCGAGAACGATGTCTAGGACGACTTCTAGGACGGTTTCTAGGACGATATTAAGGACGAAATTTAGAACGACGTTGGGAACAACCCCAAGAGGACTACATCTAGGACAACGTAGTGAACCACTCCTAGAGAGCGACGTCTATGACGACCTCTAGAACGACGTCTGGGACGACCTCCAGGACGACGTCAAGAACGACGTCTAGGATGAATTCCAGGACGAACTCTAGGAAGACGTCAAGAACGACGTCTCGGGCGAATTCTAGGACGACCTCTAGAACGACTTCAAAGACGACGTCTTGGACAACGACGGGAAGGACGCCTAGAGGAGGACACTTAAGGATGCTGTGACATATTTGAGTGGGCGGCCACGTATGCCGGCGGAAGCCGCCGTATATGTAGACGTTTCTGGCGATGTCGAGGCCGTAGATGTGGACGCTGTCGCCTCACAGTCCATCGCACAAAGCCCACAGCGAGCAGATATGAAGTTCGAAGCGCAACTTTTGCTCACGGCGCTCCGGCAGTGACATCACGCTGATGACATATGATGACGCTTGATGACATCACGCCAATACATGACCCGATACAGGGGCTAATACATGGCACATTCAGTACCAGAGTGTCAAACCGGAACCGAACCCAACCCAACCTAAAACTAGAACCGAACTGTTGCCTTTAGCCGAACCGCAACTGAACCGAACCGCAATCTTCGCCGCCATTTCGGATCTGAACCAGAACTCAACCGTAAAAAAAGTATCGTCACGAATGACAATAGATGAGGCGGCAAATAACTGAAGGAACAAAACGTTTAATGAGGCGAACTCCTGCCCAAAACAAAAGAGGAGAAGGTTAGATGCTCGGCGTCGCTATCGGCGAAACAGCAGGATCGAGCGCTGGGGCGAAGTAGACTCCAGCTTGCCACGCAAAGCCCCTTTTGCTCACGCGTGGGCTTCCGGAACTATCGACGTAGTAGGTTCGCGCATACAACTTTCTAACCTCGAATCAGCAACACGGTTCTCGAATTTGCCAGATTATCAAAAACAGAGTCAACGAAAACCTGTACATTCGGCCAGGGATCGAACCATGGCTTTTTGAGTGGAAGGCAAGCGCGATAACCGTTGGGCCTCGAGCGCTCTGCCTGCTTGGTCAGCTGGGCGCGCGGCAATATAACGGTAACCGGTTGAAAGCGGTACACGATATATTTTTGTATAACAAAATGAATGATTAAGAAATTAAAATTTGCAGCTGTAGTTCTATGTAGTGATCAAATTGTTATTCACCCAATTGCAATGGATGAGAAATTGTGGGTTTTCGGGTGGTGCTGTATTGGCCCTATCATTAATAACGTGGCCCCGTGATGTGGTCAGGTGACACAAAGTCGACTTACATTGAGAATGTCACTAGATTTATTAGCGTTGTTGACGCCGTGACCGCGAATGGCATCACGACTTTTCACCACGAGTCACGTGACACCGTGACGTACTCGATTGTCATGAGCCCGAGTCAAGTGTTCGGGTTTATGACAATCACCATCGTCAAACATTCGGATAATGGCTCGCGTTCAATCAAAGATGAGAATAGACGAACCCTAACAATGTCTTAAGCTCAACTCATATTTTATCCTTTGCCAACCCCAGCGCATCACTATGATATGAGTATACTATGCGTCTATGACAGGCATAAATCAGAAATATTATCTGCTACATTGCGTAACAAGAATCAGAAAAATGCATAGCTTCTTGACAAATAATTGAACAGAGGTACAAAAACAATATTACATTTTTGTGCCACTTCACATACAGGCAGATTATTGTAGGCAAAAACCTAAACACTCCAGTCTAACTCTCTTTTCTCGTCAACCGAGCTATGAAGCGCGAATATCCTTTTGCACTCAGAACGCTGACTCACCATACCTAGGACTATGGTTCTGAACTGCCTTGCTGCACTCACTGACGGACCCTCGTTTCGCCGATTACTAAGAAACTTAAAGCATCCGACGCCTGGACTTTTTCTTCTTTTTTTCCCCCTCGGTGGCTTTGAATGTAGGTGTCGGAAGCATCGGGAGTTGGTGGGTCGAAACTTCGGGCTAGATGGCCGCATTGTGACGGGGGGCTCATTGCGGAGAAGGGAACGTGTCACCGTAAGTTTGGTTGCATTACTATCAAGGAAGTCGAAATTCATCCTCACACCTGCTGGTGCGTGCCAGATGTTCTAGGTTTCATAGGCAGCAACCCGCCCCCCCCCCTTGCCCTCCTTACTCCCCACCCCCAAACTTCATATGGTTCCCTCTCTCGTTTCCCCTCACCCCAATACGCCTGTTTTATGGGCACAGTCGCACGTTAAACTGTTCTTTGCGCACTTCGTTCTTTTGTTACCTTAAAGATGCGCGCACGCGCTTTTGTGTCGCCCCGACCTCCACCAATGACGGCCAGCGCTCGCCGGTCTCGTAATCGCGTATTCTCGCGCATCCTCTACGTTGTCTTTTGATAAGCGTGCCCCTCATGGACTTCTAATGCGTCAGGGACGCTTTTGGAACACTTGCTACACTCTAAAAAAAGTCTGTGCGTCTACTTTCACGCACAACACTCGGAGAGCCAGTCAGCGCAACTTACGGAGGCAGCTCAGCGAAGGACGATGCCGAAACATCTGTTTAGACCAAAAAACGCAGACTGAGTTGTGACATTAAGCAATGTTTACTCCTTCCATGACTGAGTTGTTTACTCCTTTTGTTGACCCTGTGCTTGTTAGTGAATGTGCATCTATTTTGAATTCCACATTTGTCGCGTCATTTTCAGACGTTTTATCAACAACTTTACCTTCTTTAGAACACTATGACTATTCACCAATGAACCCTATTTGTATTGATGTTAATGGCATTGTTTCTGCAATTGATAACCTAAAAGTATCTTGCTCATCTGTGGTAGACGCTATTAATTCTAAATTTCTGAAAAACACTAAAGAATATTCTTTTATAATACTGGCTAAAATATTTCAGCAAACTCTTGAACAAGGATGTTTACCTGACGACTGGAAGGTGGGGAAAATAATACCGATACATAAAGCTGGCGATAAACACTGTCCTCTTTAACTATCGTCCCATATCCTTAACAAGTATCCCATGCAAAATTCTCGAGCATATCATTTATTCACAACTTGTAAAATTCCTGGAATCAAATAACTTTTTTTCAGCCGCACAACACGGTTTCCGTAAATTCTTTTCGTGTGAAACGCAGTTACTAACGTTCAGTCATGACCTTCACCTTATTCTTGATCGTAGTTCACGTGCTGATTGTATATTCTTGGACTTCGCCAAAGCATTTGATAAAGTATCGCATAAACTACTACTTCATAAGTTAAGTACCCTTAACATTGATCCTTCATTACTTTCCTGGATTCGTGTTTTCTTAACTAATCGCTCCCAATTTGTATTTGTAAACGACTGTTCCTCCCCTTTAGTACCTGTAACATCCGGAGTCCCGCAAGGATCTGTATTGGGCCCTCTTCTTTTTCTGATATTTATCAACGACTTACCCTCCTGTGTTACATCTTCAATTAGTTTGTTCGCCGATGACTGTGTTTTATATCGTGAAGTGACTAATGATCATGATGTGTCTTGTCTTCAATCTGATCTTAACCGTATATCTGAATGGTGTAACAAGTGGAATATGAAGCTTAACACTAATAAATGTAAAGTAATGAGGGTCTCCCGAATGACTGCTAATGTCTCATGCAACTACCTTTATCATACTTCTCTACAACAAGTGTCGTCTTACAAATATTTGGGCGTTAATATTTCATCTAACTTATCTTGGGAAACTCATATTCAGTATATAACGAATAATGCTAACCGTTCGTTAGGATTCATTAAACGAAACTTCTCATCAGTTTCCTTATCTCTCAAGCTGCTTCTTTACAAAACGCTCGTGCGCTCTAAGCTGGAATATGCCTCTTCAATTTGGAACCCTGGCACTAACGTATTGATATCGGCTCTTGAAGCAATTCAGAACAGATCTGTTTCGTTTCATCCTTACTAATTATCACCGCACTGCCAGTGTAACATCAATGAAAATAAGTTTGAACCTACCTAACCTTGCATTACGTCGAAATCATAACAGTTTGTGTCTGTTCCACAAAATTTATTACCATAATCCTCTGCTACGTGACAAGTTACTAACACCCCCTTTCTACATATCATCACGTCTCGATCATCCACAGAAGATGGGCATTCCTCAATGTAACACTACAACTTTTTATAATTCATTTATACCTCAGACCACGGTCTTATGGAACCACCTTCCAGCGTCTGTGGCATCCATATCCGATTCCATCGCTTTTAAACAATGCCTTAACAGTGTTAACTTTTAGCATTTCATTATTATGTATTTTTTTCATTCTTAGGATTGTTGTTTGTTTGCTTTTGATGTCTCCTTGTAACCCACTCCCTTCTGCAATGCCCTCGGGCCCTGAGGGTATTTGAAATAAACAAATAAATAAATAAATAAATGCAAGCGTGACCTTTTGCATTGCTTAATGTCACAAGTTGGACGGCGTTTTTTGGCCTAAACATATGTTTCGGCATCGTCCTTCGCTGAGCTGCCTCCGTAAGTTGCGCTGATTGGCTCTCCGAATTTTGTGCGTGAAATAGACGCACAGGCTTTTTTAGAGTGTAGTCACAGAGTGTACGGAAAACGAGGAGGGGCCTATCATGCTCGCGGTTCTGTCTTTGTGATCCCTTCATCGGCGTTCTTGTGGGATAATTTTGCAATCTCCTTGGCTGTGGAAAGTTAACAAGATGCTCGCAATTTTGTCGCGCCCACCGTTTCTTAAGCTGTTCGTGATTATAGACGAGAAATAACTCTTCGAACTCGGGACGCGCCCATCGTGACAGCGCCGGGACTTCAAAGCAATCCCCGCGAGCGGCTCTTGCAAACACCATCTAGAGATAGCAAGGCCGTAGTGCTAAATTTTGTTTACGTTACGCAGAAAGACGAGCGCGGGGGCCGATATCGGACACGGTACTGCGTTAGCGTCTAGCTGGAATTCGTGTTATTTAATGAAAGAACACGCGTCCCAGCAGAAGGATTGACGCAGCTCATGTGAGTCCACGCGCTAGCCTCTTGTAGGTTACGTGACCGTAGAACCTTTTCAAAAAGTCCTCACCATCGCCTGTCCGCCATTGCTTGAGCACATACTCTGAGCTTGTCTTGGACAAAAGTGCTGTCTCAGCGTTCGGCAAGAACTCAGATCTAATCACTCGCTTCATGTCCAAGCAATATCGATCACCATTACTGCTTGATGGACTTTTGAAAAGGATCTGTTCCAGCACTGTCTTCTCACCAGGTGGCGTTGCCTGGTCTCCGTGCTATGCAACCAGCAGCCGGGGCCTGCATCCCTGGATTGCGAAAGTCTTCAATAGTCTCATCGCGATCTTAATGAACTCCGGGCATTGCATCAATAAAAAAAAAAAAATTCAGGGTTCGCCTCAATCGGCGACATACCGAATATGTCTAGTCCAAATCTCAGTTATGACCTTACCAATCTACTGGGAAGTTTTTCCAGTTTTTATGCTTGAACATGTTGTTTTTTTTCGTCACTCTTCGTTTTGTTTCTCGCTCTTTGATTATATGGCTTCTATGGTGACTTTTCTTCGATAATGTTGTTGAAGCGATATGACGGATGTCTTACGTTGTACGCCAACCCCAGATGGTGGGACGTCCAACGAACACAGCTTTGGCTCCGAGTGCCAGCGCCTTGATCACATCCGTGCCCATGACGGACGCCGCCGTCTATGTAAACCTGGACGCGTCCGCGGACTGCACTCACCACCTCTGGGAGGACCTCGATCTGCAAAGAGGTCGAAACAGCAAATTCCTCTGGAAACTTTGCTTACCTTTAATATGAAATCCAAGGTAGAACTGAAAGCTGGAATTAATTCCAGTTTCTCTTATTTGCTATAGACGCTTTCAGGCAGCTCTGCATGGGCGCCGCTATTTCCAACCTTCAGGTTTTTGTTTCTTCTTATTCCGTTTGCTTCACTTCATCATTGTCGCAGCTGGACAGGTTATTGCCACTTTGGGTGTTGCTGTGTACTTCTCCCCAGCATAGGCCTTTGTGAAGTCTCGTCAACGCCATCTTCAGTAGCTCGGCATCTCGGTAAGATAAGATATGGTCGGCAATGGCGTCTATCTACAAAGCGTCTATACAAGCGTCTATACAAGCAAAGCTGACAAAGCGTCTATACAAAAAAATGTTATTAAAGCCTACGAGGGGCGTTTATTAAGTTCGTATTATCGTCATAAAACATTGAAAAAAAATGGAACAAAACAGGCGTCAACTTGGACGCGGATCCCTCTCGTTTCCGTTCAGTATAAACATCGAATGCTATAGTAGATCGGAACGCCGTTAGGGAATCGAAACGAAAATGGCACCGCCCCGCCGAGCCATTTTGCACCGACGGGCGGTGCCATGGCACCGCCATCTGTGCCAAGCACATGCAGTGATCTTTTTTTTTTCATTTGAAGGGAAGCAATGCCAAGGATATGCATTTCTATCTGTGAAGCGCTGCTCGGGGACAACACCCCCGGTTTTTGACGCACTTCGGTTAAAATGTGCAGACGCCTCCGGTGAGGGCCAAATGACATGCGAGAAGCCCCTGCATTTCGAAGGCATGCGACCGAGTGAGTTGCTGAAGTGGAGCGATTCACTAAACACAACAAAGCGAGGATTTCCATGACTGTACGCGTCCGGCATCGTGGTGCATCGCTGGAAAAAGTGGGTAACTTTCGGTGGCGAATATGTATAGAAAGCCTCAACTCGTACTTTCGAGTTTGATTGCTGAATCTCTATTCCCTTCGTGACAATAATACGAACGTCATGGACGCCCCTCGCATTTGTACAAGATCCGGGAAAGGAACTCTATTGATGTTTGTGCAGGTAAGGTGTTACGGCCAGGGAGCATGATATAGGCGGTTAATCCTCAAAATAAGTCAAGGTAATTACCTAAGATTTGTCAACTTTTTACTATGTGAAAGAGACAGCACATGGCTCTAGTTAGAAGCATGCTGCGCACCATTGAAAAAGCCTAAATCAGAACATTTTGGAATGCACGTGGAAAGCGAGCGAGCGCATTAAACACTACTCACGCGTGCGTTGTTGCAGCAGGCACAATGCTAGCGATAGGAGAAAACGGACTGGATTTTTACGACCACGGGGTCGGAAATTGTTTAACCGGGCTCCAAGCCGGGCGCGAGTGAAGCACACTGGGAAGTTCAGTGGTTGTCCCGGAAGATCGAGTGGTCTGCTGGGATTTATAGTACATTTGAGTCAATGATTTCCTTCACAGTTTCATGCATTTTTAGCGTGAGGCTTTAATAATTCCTTCCAGCTTTCCATCTTGAGCAGCATTTGAATGTGGGGCATGCACAGTTGATCGACTGAAATTTTGAAATTCTCGCACATTACTTGGCTTCCCAAAAGACTTCTCCGGCCTGCGCGAGACTGTTTTGCGAAACAAGTAGGCTCGCGTGAAATGAGAGAGCAAACCCAGCGCTCTTGGGCACTGCACGGGGTCAACGCTCGAAAGAGTTGGGAAAGACTCTCAAGCGCTCGCTTCCGAGAGCCAAGCCTTACTTCAGGTGGCATTCATGCCTGCTTAGTCAATGCGCCTTCCAGTGCTTTAGTGAAGATCATCGGTGTGAGAAAGCAGCGCAATGATAATCCTGGTACGCGACGCCTCGGCACCGCTAGCGCTTGTGCGTGTTGTGAAAGGTGGTAACAAGCTGCCGTACCCCCTCGGTTGCCATTTTAGCGTCACAAACGTTTATAAATTTGCCTAAAGTAGTGGCGTCTTCGATGACGCTCAGCATAGCTTCTATTTGAAACCATATGTATATTCTCAATATTTATAAAGCAATTTTATTACCCTGGCTTTTATGCGTGGATCAGCCCCTCGCATGTTGGGTCCCCTGACCGTATAACGCACCTGCAGAGGCCGCAACAGTGCAGCGATCAAGGCGGTTTTAAAGGCGCATCTGCTCGGGTTAGAAACCATACACCCTGTAGCCAACTGCCTCGATAGTTTACCAACATCCAGGGAGTTTTCTGTCCAAGCCGCATGTGGTTCTATGACGTCGCAGTCACTGCGGCGTCGCGCAGGCGTCAAGTGAAATGATGACGTTGAGTGACTCTCGTGAGATTACGTGACTTCGAGAGTCACGTGACGCTGTGGAATCACGTGGCTTTATGACGAAACGTGACACCGTGACATCAAAAGCGCAACAACCCTGGCCAACGTTACTAGATTGACTCAGTTGCGGAACTGTCTACGACGCCGCTTTGCAGGGGCAGTGGCCCCCCTCCCCCAGAGTGCTCGCCTCCCGTTGTGAGGCACTACACCGTTATGGGGGGAGGGCTGCCATGGTAACAATGCATTCTATGGGTGCCCCGTATGTTTCAAAGCGCAGCGCCTAAGGTGTTTAACCATACTCTATAGAACACACAGTTCTATCACAAAAATCTAGAATGGGCTTCAAACGACGGGAGGTTGGCAGTAGGGAGTGAGGGGAGGTGAGGGTTGGGGTGTACCCCCTCCGCGGCAATTGTACAACTGAGGATATCTTGGATCGTTTGCCATGGCATCACATGATGTAAGAGTATCATGTGTTACCGTGAAAAAATGCGCCTCCTCACTTTGCCTGCAAAGTGGCGCATAAAGAGGCTCAATAAAGCTATGCATTTCGAGCACCTTTGGAGAATGCAAAAGAGACAGCTTCTTTAGCATTGCTAACTGTGTTTTTGGAAAGACGCAGGACGGGGTATGCAGATCCTGAAGTTCAACGGAATGAAGCAATGTTATTATTGGGTCATTCCATGTCAAATGTCCCAGACGTTGCGCTCGACCACCTCCAATTTCTAAAAAACAAAATAAATATTTGTTGTTTCTTGTTGCAATGGCCGTAGCCATGCCCTGAAATATTTTTGTCGGAAATTTTTATGATGACGTCAGCGTTGTTTTAACTTTTAGAAACACCGTGAAACTAGGCATCACTTCAGTATTGATGAAAAATCACATTTGTAGCGGAACACACAACAATACTTTTGGCTTTAATTTGCGCGGCTTTTGACTTACAATGTGGTTGGACTTGTGAAGTTTTGTTCAATTAAAATTTTTTTAAACTAACTTTCTTTCTTTGAACGAAGTTGCTATAGACCAACAAGAACACTGGCTACCCTGCGAAAATTGTATAATCAAAAATGTTCGCTCACTCAATTAAATATCTCTAACAAATATATC